>JAPEVF010000252.1:0-58964 GCA_029747585.1 Pleurotus djamor | reverse complement strand
CAACACCTTGGATAGTCGAATCTTTTTACGCTGTTTACGGCGAGATCTTGTCTTCTTGGTTTCATCATCCTCCAAGGCAACCAGATCTTCACAATAGAATGTTTGCAGGTCATGTCCATGCTCGCCTGCGAAGCCGCTGGTTCCCAAGATCGTTGAAAGCTTCTTTGTTCGAATTATTAASCAGTGNATGMTTGGATAGCCCATTMGCATACTTATCCAACTTTTCAATCTGGGGCTCACGCCATTCCGGACTCCAGACTCGTGCTCAAGAAGCCTTCGTCTAAATATAGCTCGTATGCGCTCAGATAAAGCTCTAACCGGGNTCGCTGTGAGCTTCTTCAGCCTTCCTGACTCAACCTCTCATCCCAAGCGAAAAAGTGGCTATTACTTGATAATGGACTCGCGCTCTGACAATCCTGACGGCAAACGCAACTTGGAAATATCTTCTGAGAAGCTTGGGGGTGATGAGGTGTTAGAGAAGGCATCGGTGTCTGGGGCTAGTGCTGATGCTGAGGAAGAAACGACGACGAAAGATCCAACTTTGAATCCGGGGGACCTGAGTTTTGCGGAGGGTGAGTGCAGTTTCTGGTCGAGTCTTTTTGCGCTGACGTCCTTTGACAGATACGGCCGGTGGAATGGGTCGCCATCTCGGCGTTTTCAGTTGCACAATGCTCATGTGAGTCCTTTTTCGTCTATTTTGATGCGTCTGACAACCTTCACAGTGTTGGTCGAATCATTGGAACGGGAATCTTTTCTACGCCCTCATCAATCCTTGGTTCCGTTGGGTCGGTCGGGGCGTCGCTCATGCTTTGGGTACTCGGCTTCGTGCTCTCATTCTGTGGGCTGTTTGTCTGGCTCGAATATGGCACGATGTTCCCTCGTTCGGGCGGAGAGAAGGTGTACTTGGAGGCAGTTTATAAGAAGCCTCGGTATCTGGCTACGGTTATCTTCGCTGTGAACGCAATTGTGCTGGGGTTCACGGCATCTGGATGTATCGTGAGTTCATTCACCTGGGGGACTTGCGTTTGGTGACTCAGAATTTGTGCCCAGGTCTTCGCAAATAAGTATGTCAATGTACATCAAAAGCCTTTTTGACTTTCGGACTTCTAACTGCCTCGCTCCAGTATCCTCGTGTCCGCGGGGCACACTGCTGATCGTTGGGTAGTCCGCGGAATTGCTCTTGGAGGTAGGTCAACCCTACGAACTCACTGGGGCCTCCAATGAAACCTGCCTAGTGATCGGCTTTGTGACTATCCTCCATGGGTTCACCCCAAGGCTGGGTGTTCTTGTCATGAACGTGAGGGATCCCTTCCTTTTGTTCGAACCACTCCCTAATACTCTGACTTTTCAGGGTCTTTCCGTCTTCAAAATTGTCATCCTTCTTTTCGTTGTCATCACTGGTGAGCCCTCGTCTTCCGTCCCTTGACCCAATTTTCTTTTCTCAAATCTACGTTAGGCTGGGTCGTCCTTTCTGGCCGCACCCACATCCAAAACCCCCATGCAAACTTTCATAACGCGTTCGCTGGGAGTTCTCATAGCAGTAACGACGTGCGTTCCTTTTATACACCGCAGACCCACCGATGAATTGTCGTCTTCGGTCTTTTCAGTACGCGACAGCAACATTCAAAGTCCTCAACGCCTACGCTGGTTGGTCGAATGTCAACTATGTCCTCAACGACGTCAAGAACCCCGTTCGAACGCTTAAGATCGCCGGTCCGCTTGGACTGGGTATCTGCGCTATCTTATATCTCTTGGCCAATGTGGCGTACTTCGCGTGGGTGCTAACACACCGCTACCGCTTTCTCCAACGCTCGCTCTCTGATATACGCATTATAGCGCCGCCACCAAAGAAGAGATTACACACTCCGGTGTTACCGTTGCGTCCCTGTTCTTTAGGAAGGTATTCGGCGTACAAGCACAGAGAGCGTTATCGGTTTTCGTCGCTTTGAGGTGAGCCGTTTTGAGTCTTCTGTTACCGTTCAGTTGTCTTTACTCACAACTTCATAGTGCATTAGGGTGAGTATGCCTCCCATTTTGCCCACGGATTTCTTGCGATCATCATATTCACTTCCCGCGCGTTCGTCTATAACTATGCTAGGGCAGGTCGCCTCCTCTTTCACATGTATTTACGTCGACTGATTTTCCCTAACGCATCATAGAACGTTATCACTGTCGTGAGTCTATCAATAGCCAGGGCCAGACTGAAATAGACAGACATTCACCCAGACATTCGCCGCTTCTCGCATAAACCAAGGTACCTCCTTGCTTCTCTTTTTTTCCTTTCATCGCCTATTCTCTTCGCGTGCTCACCCCTCACTTTTCACCATGTAGAACTCGCCAAAGCTGGAATACCGTTACCCTTCGGTAACAAATTCTGGGCATTGAATTGGCCTACAGGAAAATCACCATTACCAGGTTTGATTATCCACTTGATCCCTTCGATTGTGGTGATCATCGCTCCGCCACCTGAGGTCGCGTACCCATTCATCTTGGACGTCGAAGGGTACCCGCAGCAGATTATCAATTTGTTCATCATTTGTGTGAGTACCTATTATCCTTTTCGTGATTTTGTTGTGCGGATGTCTAATGTTGATGCTTCGACGGCGTTCTAGGGCTTGTTCTGGCTGAGGTATAGGAAGCCAAACGCGGCTAGGCCGTTCAAAGGTTCGTTTTCATTGACTCTGCTCCGTGAGTACGGTTGTTGACTGGATGGTTGCACTTCAGTATGGTGGCCGTTGGCCGTCTTTTTCTTAGCCGCTGCGATCTTCCGTATGTATCTGTTTACTCGAGGTTCCTTCCTACCTTTGAGCTCACGGCGTTGTGAAGTTATCATCGCACCGTTCCTACCACCCGCGAATGGTCGAGGAGATACACCCCCAATACCTTATTACGTGTGAGTCTCCTTCCCCTGTCATTCCTTGACTTTCCCGCATTTCTCACCATTGGTTTGAACTAATCTTTTGCAACATAGATACTGCCTCGTCGGGATAGGCATTATGTGGCTCGGCGTATTTTACTGGGCTACCTGGCGGGTTATACTCCCGAAAGTGTTTGGATATGAGCTCATTCCGAGGAAGGAGGTGTTGGAAGATGGGACGGTCGTTACTTTGGTGAGTCTTCGCTCAGCTTACTTCACCCATTTGTGGGATCTGGCGTTGACTTGTGTATGCGCTCTACAGTTCTCAAGAAAGCAGGTCCATATAGACTGATACAAGTGTGTACAAAGAGCATGTGATGCCCGTTCAAATCGGTCGGGATCTCAGACGAACTTTGCATATCAAGTTGCATGTGTTCTGTATGAAGGCAAACTGGATGTCGTTGAAACCCGTCTGTCGTCTGCGAAAGGGTCGCCTTCTTCTGGCTCGACTGCAACTTCTTGCATAGCGGGAGTGTGAGCGACGAATGGCGTTATCCGATGTTCCACATCTAGGGGTGATGGGTCAATCAAGAACGCTCCAGTTCATGGCGGCCAACGGCTACCTTGATGCTGAGTTAAGTCTCGGGGTTTTCGCTTGGAAAATCTCTGGTGGATTCGATACATGATGTATCCCAAGATGACGATCACCAAGATGCATGTCGACACGGCGAATCCGGCTACCGAGTTCTTCAGAGTGATGATACTGCGTTCATTCGCGTCGTTGAATACGTTCCCTTTTGCTGCTGCGGTCTCACTGTGCTGAAACAGTGCCGAGATCGTGGTGGTCGGTCCGTAAAATGGGAGTGAATCTCCTGGTGTCGTCCTTAAAGTAATTGTCGAGCTGGCTCTGGCCTGTGGTGAGTGGTCTAGAAATGAGGATTGAGGCAACGTTGAGACAATTGTGTTTACGAACAGTGCGGACGGAAGATTGCCGTTTCACGTTGGCCATCGCGTTGGAACGATCTAAAGGTGCCTTCGCGAGGGTACTATCGTTAGTACAGTACTGGCGGGCGAAGAAAAGCAAGGACGATGGGGGATGTAGTAGGCCTTTGACGCCTTTTAAACAAGAGCTGGTGATTAGTTCGTGTGACGAGTAATCAGAGCATCATGATCGGGAAAAGCGTGAAGAGAATACTATTCGCCAACCCGACTCTGAGACTTTTGATGTTGAAAAGGTCCATGCTGTCGATATGCCATCGTCCCGCGAAGGGGGAGGAACCTTGACACGGGTGTCAGTATTTGACACTCACCTAGCGTGCTTCCTGACAAGTCATCAAAGTTCCTCATACTCATCACACGCACCGATACACCATGGGCCACTGAGAACTGTATCAACTAGATCAGAAGGGCAAGATATGAGTAATTCAAGGACCAGAAACATCCTCCGCATCATGTAGATTACACACGGGATGTCAATGCCCTATGATAAGCAGACGAGGCCTTGTGGTGGGAGAAATCGACGCAATGTCAGTTGTCCAGTGATCTATACGAGGGAAGGCTCGAAGTTCGCGATGCTCGTCTATCATCGTCGAATGGATCTCTGTCGAGGAAGCTGAATGTATTGTCCTCACGCCGGGTTCCCATGGAGGGATCGCTTGACATTCGCATAGGTGCAGAGGATTCTGACGATATTCGCCGCTGGTCACAATCATGACTTTGTTCTAGGTTTACCGGGGAAGTATCGAGGTGATGAGAAGGAGAGAATCATTGGTATTCATGAATGAACGGAGTACCTTGTGGTTTTCCTTCAGCGACGGCTCGAGATTTCCGAATGAAGACTTTCCGATGCAACCGAAAGATGGCGTAACCAATGATGATTATGGCCAAAATTGACGTCGAGGATGCCAGTACCGCGACTGTCTTTTTCATCGCTGCAATTTCGTTTTCGTTACCTGAGGATAAACTAGAAAGTGGTGGAGAGGATTCGGCTGATGGGGCAGGAGAGAGGCTGGGCCGAGGAGACTCAATGGAGGAGGTCGGGGAGCTGTTTGGTCCATTGATAGTTATTGTATGAGGAGTGGTTGTGGACCGTTGAGTAAGGCTTGGCTCTGGCCGCGTGGAAGAAGTTGGCGCAGGCGACACGGTCTGCATTGGGTCTATGGTCACAAGGGTAGTAGATAAGCCAACGACGACCGCTGAGAACTGCAGTGGCGTGCCAACAAGGAGCGTCTGAGAAGACGCCTGAGTAGCGTTTTAATTTATAGATGGATAAGTAAAAGTAGCTGGAGAGAATGATAAGCCTGACCTCCGACATGAATTGCCTGACCCGTCACGCGTCCGAGTCAAGTTCAACTTTGCGGCTTGCCTAGCCTCTAGGTGTTTATGAAAATGGACGTGATGGAAGGTACTGCCAGAAGATCACCCATGGGTCCACTTTAATAAGATCACATATTTTGAGAAAGACATAGAAACCGGTGTACAATTGGATCAGGTCTCGAAGCGAGGAGTGAAGCATCAGAATGTTGCGATCAACTCGATATTTAGTGTTTAGTGTTTCAGGTTGACCGTGAGAAAGCGCAGTCTCACGGTAAGATCGTCAACGCATCCAAGCCCCTTTAGAATCTCCTTTCAGCTATCCATGGTTCCACCCTTTGTCGCAGCATGAATTCAATGGCCTTGGTGACGTCCTTTGGATCGCTGGTGCTTCGCATTCTTAGCCTGAGGGACTTCCATCAATCCCTTCACCCTCTGTAACTAGGCGCGCGGCGAGCATCACCACCTATTTGCCACCTATCCATAATTAGGACGTTCCGAGGACCTTCAATTTGATGAAAACCACCGCTGAAAACTGGGGCTGATGTACTTGGGTAGCATCAGATCCTTAGCCTTCGCGAAGGGGTAAGGTTTACCTTTCTACCTGTTAGCTGGACAACCTCAACCCCGGCCGTTGTGAAACGAACTTCGGCGCTGCACAGCGCATCACTCAGTCAACAATGTATATGACGCGGCGGCGGCACGCCCATCCTTCTCCAGGTCCTTTCGACAACGGAAACTCCACCATATCAAAACGATGCCTCCAAATATGAACTCTCTTCCAATTGCTCCTTTTGTGAGCGGTGCTTTCATCCGTTCGCCAACGGATGTTTGGGGTCGAGGCGTCGCTTTTTCCTAGGTTCTGAGGAAAGGCTCATCCGTTTGAATTTTAACGGTGTTAACGACGCTTCGAAAGCCATTCATCTAGCGTAATTTTCGTTCCAAAGTTGGAGATGTCCAGCAGAGCGACTAGTCCGTCCCCGATTACTGGTGAAGGTTGGGCGTTTTGAAGCAATGCCAAGGCTGACCAGCAGGAAGCTTCACGCGTGTAAGAGACCAAGATTCGCCGGGAATCCTAGTATCAAGACGGAGGCGCAGAGTATCGTGAGTTAACGGACGCAAAATTGAAAAATTGTCACGGTTGTGAGTCTTCATGTTCAGCGCGCAGCAACGGTTCAATGCGTTCATGGGGACTACGGTCATTGTAATTTAATTTTCACCTACGACATTTAAGAATCCTACATAGAGATACACAAGAGCAGAGGGACAATGTCACATTAGTTTATTATAAAGTACGTTGGAATCATAGAAATTACACGCCAAGTAACGATGACACAAGAGTGTTCAAAGTGTTCAAAGAGGCCTCGGATGCTTAGTTCGTCTGTGACTAGTTATATGAGGGTAGACTCGAAGACCTCGATACTGGCCTATCATCAACGAACGGGTCGCTTTCACGAAGTCCCAATACGACTTCACCGCTTTGACTTTGCGTGTAGATATCCCGAACTTCTCGCACGGACGTCGTTGATTCAGAAGACGTTCGAGTATAAACGGTCACGATTAATGCGAGGAGAGCAGCAGAGGCAGCCAGCCCTACAACAAGCCTCTTCGTTGCCGCGACTTCGTGTGTAGTGTCGGATGAAAGTGAGGATGACGATGTCGACTTGGTCGGCGGTGCAGTGGAGGAACTGGTGCCCGTGGAGGATGGAGATGAAGACGCGCTATTTAATGACCGAGTTGTCTGAAGCTTGACAACTTCTGCAGTAGAGCTTAAAGTCAGTCGTGGTGTGGGTATGCCGAGCATCGGTGTAACAGTCGGTATGGGGGTATTGTCTCGAAGAACCCGTCTGGGTCTGTGAATACCGGTGAAAAAGGTGGGGGCACCCCGAAGGTGGGCACGAAAGGCAATGACTGCATCGAACGACGATAAGAATGGGATAATGGATTGGAAAAAGGAGCACCTACATGACATGAGTGATAGCCGTTGTCTGCGCGAGGGGATGAAGCGAAACTTCGAATTTAAAAGGAACAGTGCGGTGTACTCAATTGGTGAGCTCGCGGTGGTCATGGCCATCCTCTAATTGCCCTTTAAGCGGCTTCTTGTACTATAGGACCGACCGAGAAGTACGACGATTAGCCGGTGAGAGGCAAGCGAGAGGAGTAGGTGAGCACAACCTGGGTGAGAGCACAGCGATCTTCATTGTGAGCATGTTGTACATGGTAATGACGGAGTGCGCAAGCCATTTACATTGTACCAAGTGGTTGTACCCCGGGCCACGGAAGGAAAAAAAAGCAAGCAAGAGGTGTATAACAGGAAGGGTGAGTTGCCTTGGTATTCTTGTATTAACGGGTAGGGGACTCCGGGATTAGATGAAGCAATAAGCATCACCTGAAGCTTGTTCAAACTGCGTCATTTTCGCGATCTCGCGTGTAGAAGTGAAGTGATCGTGAGAACAACGATTCTCACGATAAGGAAGCGTGATTCAGACGTCGGAGCTTCAGCGCTTCGGCTTCGAGGTCCTCCATCATCGTCAAAGCTCCAGCACTTCGTTTACAGCTCTACACGCTATCTGCGGTGCTCAATTGGTTTCAACTCTGCGATGGAACTTATCAATGCTGAGGCCTTACATACATAACATGTATGTACGGTGTGCAAAATCGGGCTGTGCTTTTATCGAACGGGTTTGTTACAGGCTTGACATTACGCGGTTCTCGTGCGATTGAAAAGTTGGATATCTCTTGGTTGCGAGGCTACGAACCGATGGACTTTGCGTGAGCGTACGCGTTCGAGTCGCATGGATCCTTGAGCGACTTTGGACTTGCAAAGAAGGGAGAGCCGCTTGAGCATTCCATCGGGCGATGCCATCAAGATGCCATCGTCATGCGCTTGGCTTTCTCCAAAGTAAGTGTCCCTGAAACAGCTCTGGTTTGTTATCCTCATATCCACCTTCCAGTTCAATCTCGGCCGTCGTGATGCCAACTCAGGCCCAGCGCATCGCATCACTAAATCTGCGATAAATATGGCGCCCATCTTCCTTTCTCTTCCTTCAACGCCCAAGTCTACCCAACGATGGACCCGCCGCAATACTTGGAGAATGCTTTCAAGCTCAATTTGAAGCCGGGAGAAATCTTTGAAGGACATCCGTTTCTACGAGTCACACCCATCCCCTCGTTTTACAGTCCATTCATTCCAAATCCTGGGGGGATCGTTCCAGGCCCAGCGATGTATTGGGATCTGCAAGTACCGGGGTATGGGTACAGGGAAGGGGAGAACTACCAACATGCAGTACGTCAATCGCCCTTTCTACAACCTCAACTTCGTTGATGTCAGGTTGTACAGGTTCCATATACACCGATTCCTCCTCGGTGGGGCAATTATGACAATGCTCCAAGACGCGACTACGAAGGTTATCCCTCTCCGCCTCCAACACTGGACCACCACGTCTCGAGCTACCGACACTCGACTTACTCGGAATCTACGGACACCATAGAAGGCTATCCAACACCGCCACCGACCATCTACTCGCGTCGCCAGTCCTCTGTCTGGGGTTTTGCTGAAGACGCGGAGTATGCGGCTGCGGAGGTAGACCAAGAATGGTGGGCTAGGGACAACGAGGATTTGTTAGAACCACGCAATGGTGATTCCTTACCGTTTCAAGGCGCGCACACCTATCGTTCCTCGGACTCGTCTTCGATTTTATCCGAGGCCATACCCGAAGAAGCGTCATCGGATCCCAATGATGCGCCGCCTCCACCTGTACCACCCAAGAGTAGGAAATATCGAAGGCGTACACTACGACGACCAGCTTTCATCAACCACCACCTCATCCCGCCTGGAGCTTCGAGTTCTCAAAGCGTCTATCAACATAAGCGAAGCCATCCACCTCCACCGCGACCACCAGTCAAGGAAGCACCAACCTTGATTCCTCCGCTCCAACTAGGTGGGGATGAGCTCCGCAAAACGCTGTCCTGGGATAGTCGTTAGGGACTGGTCATGCCCGAACGACGTAGACTTTTCCTCCGCATCTGGGCATACGATGTTCTCTCCCATTGTATCGCTTGGGGTGATTCTGCGGCCCGCGCACGATGCTTCAACGATATCGCAGTGGTTATCTGCCGGCCCTCAATACCCCTCGCTCAGCGACGCTCTACGTCCGTGCTTTAGCTCGCCATCGAGCGCACGCTAAAGTGAAAACGATTGGCTTCGTTCCGGTTTCGCTATGTCCACGTTCTATGTATTGCCTCGTCACTCATGTCAGCTACTAGATACCCCGTCCTAGCTATGCCTGCTTCTTTTCTTCAAGACGCTTGTACTTCCTTATCTCCTCTATATTTCCATTCTTGTGGACCCAACCTTTCTCTCGTTGCTTATTTGTTACTCGTCCTTCGTCGTGTGTTCCTCTTTTGGATATCATGTTTCTCTACGGATATTTCTGTACTTCTGCCTTTCCCAGAATCGTTCTCACCGCCTCCATGGGCCATGTTTTCTGCCACAGTTACATTCTACTATCCTAGCAACGCGGCCACGACAAGCATTGGCGGGATCGTCCACTGGCAGCAGCGCAAGGTGAGTATCCTGGCACATGTACTACTGCCCCAAATTGACAGTAATTATCGCTAGTAAATGTCTGACGTTCCAACGTCGGGCTTCGAGAACGTAGGGACAACCTCCGCTTTCTACGCCATACTCTTCCAAAGGCAGGAGTGTCCACCATTGGAAATACATCAGCCCTCAATGCCTCAACGTTGGCCTATAGAGTATCGCCACCGTTTGACGCTGTACTCGCAGTCCATCTGTGGATACGGTCATCCCCCCNAATTATCCCTGTCATCTGGCTCGCCCATTCTCGGCGACTTCTGATGCAAACCATGTAGTTGAGCTCTACAAGAGGCTCTCCTGGACGAGCCGTCAGTGATCACTGCGTTGCTATCTACGTGCTCCGTACGATGAATCTGGGCAGACGCGATATTACGCCACCTTGGTTCATAATTCGTGGTAGCTTGGCGTCGGGTACGCAACTCTTCATTGACCTCCCGGCGGTCCGCTACTGATTATACGCTCACAGGAACTCTTGGACCACGGGTAGGCCTTGGGTAGATTACGATACCGCACGGGCGCTAAATCGCGTTTGAAACCTGATTTACCTCCTTGTTGCTTTCCCGATGGTATCATACTCTTCCCTCCTCATCTATGTTGGTCCTACCGGGCTCGATCACACACAGATGTCATATACTCTATACCGCTAGCTTGTCGTCGTCTTATCGGTTTATGGGATCCTTCCCCGGTTTTTTCCCTCTCTTGCGTTACGGACTTTACTCTTGTTCCTCTCTGTCCTCCCTATGTATCTGGGATCACCAATCACTATTCAAGACACATTCCCTGTTTATATCTGGTTGACGATTTCCATTGCCACAGCTCACGATTGCAGCCTCGGGGAGGTATAATTGCTCAAATGGTCCGAGCTACGGCGCTCCGAGAGAGGTGAGTATCTGGTCAGATCTTCCACTGTTTCACACTGACGTTACGCTGCGCCGCTAGATCTTTGCTGTACCAGCTTGTTCATTTTGTTCTAGGTGTGTGGCTTACACGTTGCCCAAGATATTCAACACCTCAAGCAAGCCTCCAAGCATGATGGCCAATCCGGAACCAAACGTCTTCGTGGAATCCAAGCGAAATTCACACATCCCCGTCACAAATATCCGTTACAACTTCCCATCTCCTCCGTTCATGTTATCTGACATGGGTCCCTACGTGCAACTCGCACATTGCAAGCGACCTCTCCGTGGCTCTATCCGCAGCGTCTTGAGGAACGGAGTCGTCACCTCCTTCGCACGGTTATTGATACCGTTGATCTGTGATGCCGTTCTATGTCCTAGCATTACCGTTAAGCATTGTGCAAATTCGAGTTGTATGATCATGGGCGAGGTGAGCGATGATCGAACAGACTCGGACTGCAAGAGGAGTGAACAAAGGTTGCTGAGTCCCAGAGGCTCGGTTGGGCGAATCGTGATCGCATTGACGCCAGTTCGTCGCACCAAACGAGGACGTATAGATGTATATCGTATTCATATGTATCCAGCGTAGCGAGTGTCCAAAAAAGCGTGTAGCGAAGTATGTAAATCGAAGTGAATGTAACCTAAACGTGGGGGAAGAAAGATGCCCAAGAAACGGCCTGTGTAGCGGAATATGATAGGTTTCGAAGGAGAAGAAAACATTGTACGAAAAGTATGATACGTGCAACGAGGTATGCGTTGTGGAAAATTGGGACTAGAATGAAGTGAAGAATGACGAATGCAGCTCCCAGCCCCTCGAGTATTCCACCCTTATCAAGGAGGAAATCGATCACAGTGAACGAAAATCCCATAAGAAGGAAGAACGCGAGCGGAATCAAAGCAACACACAACGATGCTATCCTCCACATCATAAGCTCTAGCTGGGTGGTAAATTCAAAATTCCAGGCAAGCAGATGAATGCCTCCGAAGAGGGTGGCGCTGATAAACAAAGCCAGGTTTTGGGCATTCAGTTCCCAAAAGTCTGTTCTATCGAAGTGGTCAGAGAATTTATAGTCACCAACAATTCGACTGTGTATTAGCCAAAGCCACCACCCCGCAAAGAAATGAGAAAACTCAAGTGTTTCATATTCTGTTGTCGAAGGGTGATAAGAGGAATCATCCAAAAAGGTCGGTCGCTGAACATCATATGGCTTGCGAAACCACAGCACATACAGCATCGCGCATATAACGGCGTATGCGAGCGTCATGATCTCGAGTTCGGTGATAGCCAGATGCTGGATGACGCGGCCGCATAGTTGGGAGACAAACCAAATGACTTGAAGGACAACGAGAGTCTTTGCGAGGGCTTCGCCCTTGGTCAGATTTAGTATGTCCGCTTCTTCGAATCTTGGCCATGGGCATCGTTGACGTTTAACATCACGAAAGGAGATAGGATCCCATGAGTTCCTGTTTTCATGGTTGCGGATCGCAAAGCCGCCCATTAGAAGGAAGTAAGAATGGGTAAGCGTCCATTCGAATACTGTCAGGAAGTCAGATACGTGCTTCATTGAGTATATCAAAGCCTACTCAAGGGTTTGGCTTTCTCATTGACATCCGGAGTGCTCGTGTGTGGTGAGGATTTAACGATCAACGCCCGCTCCATGTCCGATGGTTCGTGAACTCCCACCATGGCATTGGGGGGGGTTAAACTGGGTGATAGGCTGGGTGGGAGCTGAGGAACAGTGAGGCAAAAGTAGAGAGAAGGGAGAATGGATAGACAGATACCGTATGCAGATATTTCCCGGGCTTTTTTCCACTGAAACATCGCCCAACTGACCATCATCTCCGGTACCATCAGTGTCCAAAGCATGATCTTGATGCGCGACCATAGCTTCTTCCACTTGCTCAAAGAGACTTTAGCGGGAGGGACGTTGGGATGGATGGCTGTCCATGTACACGTGAAGATAATAAAGAGGCAGCTCCACACGATTTGGATTGCGGATCGAGTGTTGTGAGTGGGGCAGTTGTCGTCGGTGTAGGACATTGCGGGAATATGGATGAAGACGGTGAGGATTAGACTGAGAAGCGGTCGTGATCGATGGTTGACCTCGGAGTGCAGAGGGACGATTTTATAAAGGATTAGACGGGCGTTCATCCAAAAATACGAGATGAGGAGGTGCACATTGCTCGTGTGAGGCATCTAACTCGAGGACCAAATCGTGCAGCCCAGAGTGATTCAGCACTTAACCAATGACATGAATCGGAGACAGAGGTGCCGAGAGGCACTTCGCGTACGAGGACGCTGAAAAGCTCCTATGAGTTGAGTACGATTCAACTGTCGACACATCCACTAGATACACGACGTGAGTTAGCCAGCAGTTTGAATCGAAAGAGATGGAGTTTGGACCAATCAACGAGACTACCGAAGTGTGGATGTCGTGCGTGTGCCGCGAGGAGATGCAACGCAAGCGATCCCATTGTTATGGATAGAAGTTAGCTTTTTTATTGAACGGTGAAAAGGGGAACATGGCGGTGTGTTGGTTCGAAACAATTCTTTTGACGGATGGGCGTCTATTGAGCGTCTCATGTTACCTCTCGATCAATTTTCAAACGACCTCCTTCCCTTGTCCTTCCCCCATCGTTTTCAACGTCTCGATCTCAGGGATTCCTGGGCCTCAAGGTCTCAAGATAGCTCATATACACGACTTTTGCATCCGCCTTCACGCGACACGCAACGAGTCAGCTTGTTTCAAACTACCAACAAACAGCCACCGAACTCCCCAAGACCTCATTTTTCTCGGATTCTTTAGGCTGTTCTTGCTGTGTTCCCCAGCTAGATGCCGCTATCCTTGGGCCGACTATGGGTCTCTGAGGTTATTCTCTCGCTTTCGCAGGTATAAAAGGGCTTGGAAAACCGCTTGCTTGTTGACTTTGAAGCAACCGCAAAAATGCTGCGCGACTGAAGATGATGCTAGCCCAACTTTGAGGAAGGCCGTCAGGATACGTCTGCGATATCGTGGCTTGATCTTGCCACTGATTGCACTCACAGTCACAGCAAGGATCCCACATCACATGGTTGCCTTCTTCACGCATCTGCGCCTCGCTTGTCTTCGAGGTGATCCCCAGATAGAGATGATTAATCATTTTCGCGCAAAAATACAGGCCACGCTTGACCGACCTCTCACTTTCTCGGTGGAGCCTGAGTCGACTCTTTTGCAGTAGCATCGAGGCTCTTGCCCAGACTTGGACTGCGACTTCGCGTTGAATTTATGAACAGGCGAGGTGATACTGGAGAATGACACTCCTGTATTCAGACCCGAGTTCGCGCAGTCAACTTCTTCCACTCCGCTGGAGGGTGCGTTACCGGGTCGTTTCATCCAGCTTTGCTTGGAGACGGCGAGAGCTGACAAAGCCAAGTGCCTTCAGGACGGACAAGCCCAGCTTCGAGAACTCTGAAGAACTCGCACACCAACTTGACGGCCAGTGATCGCTCGCACCGTAAGTACTGTGCCTCGATATCAATTTTCTTCGGGGTCAAAGGTTGATCATACTCGCAGCGTAGGGGCTGGATAGATGCGTAGAAGTCGAGGGGAATCCAGTGGTGGGGGAGGTGACAGCATTGTCGAAGATTAGGCCTCCTTCAATGTGAGCTCTATTGCTATGTTCTCCATGAGACCATTGATCCGTCACCGCCGACTCTTTAGAAATGACCGCCGCTTTTCGATGGATTTGCCTTCTGAAAGACCGAATTGGAACGATGATATGATCAGCCGTATGAAAGCAAGCGGATACGTAATGGAACCTTGCGAAGATAAATGGAGAGACAGAGATATTCACCTCATCTGATCGCGGAGGTACGGGTATTGGACTTTACGCTTGCTACGTCCTCAGTACTCCAATGCTCGCCTTTGCGCGATCCTCTACGATGGAGCAATCTCAATCCCCTAGCCATCCCATTGCATCATTCAGAGCGCATAGTTTGGTCCCGAGAGCGTACGCTTTCCTCGTCCTCATTGACCCTCTGGCTATTTGATCTGAAAACGCTGTGGCTGTACTGGTTACTTTGCGGGGATCATACCACTCAAGTCCAATGACGCTAGGATGAGCTCCGGACGCTGCTTCGGGATGATTGGTAGCGATTGGGTCTGGAAACGCTGCTCAGATCGATGTATCCGAAGAAGTTACTTCCTAGTTCATCTCCCCTGTATCCTCTCTTCATGCGAAACTCTCACTTTTAATTTCGCTTTTATACCGGAGTGTCCACCCGTATGGACACTCATACTCTATCATTGCCTGTATTGCTTCGACTTGAGGACTCGGCTTGCCTCTTGTCGCTTGGCTCCGAATTCCTTATGGACTTTTTTCTTACAGGTCATTTTTCTATCGCTTCTTTTATACTTCAGGCGCCACTAGACACTTGCCGGCGAGGACGGTCAATCGGAGAAGCAGTTGGAGCGACGGCTCTTTCTATATCAGCCTCCTGTGCGCCTCCTTGCCTCCTGATGAATGTTCGGAGCTCGACGGACCCCGGATCAAGCACGACCAAACAAAACAATCGTTCCGTTGCCTCTCCCCTCTAGATCTTGCTGAAGCCTCTGTCAACAGCGACACCCACAATTGCGACGCATTTACGTTCAGTGCCGCAACCTGGCATCTTCCCGTCCCGGACTCGCACTCGCGACTCAAACGACAACTTCAAAACGTAGTAATCACTTCAAGGAATAGTTTGTCGCCCTCCAGTTCTGGGTCGGTGAAGTGAGTGTGATTTTTTGAGCACTCTCCATACATGCATGAGACTGACTTGGGGGTGAACTCAGCGTAGAGATGGAACTCATACAGTGGATACTGGAATGCTGGATTTGAGTCCATAGGGAGGCTTGACGACGCGTCATCGTGTCTGTTTATGGTTTTGGTGATACATATCCCGGATCACAGGTGCGTTCTTCCCTTGGATAGTAGGTCGCTTATCGAGAACTTACGCCAATACTCCCCTCATGTTAGCCCGTCGCGGAAGCTGCACGATGTACCTCTGTTTCGGACCGTAGCACAATGAAGATTCTTCGCTTCCCATAGGACATCTTGCTTCCGTCAATGCGACTACCAATGTTCCCTCCATTGCTCTACGCTTTTAGCTGTCCTTATTTCCGCCCCATACTCCACGGCCGAGGTTTCTCAGTCTGTCGCTAAAACGCCTTCATCATGCCATATCACACGTCGCCAACCCTTTGAACCATCACCAAACACGACGGTGTCAAACTCCTACGGCTTCTTCGGACCCACTCCCAAATCGTCGTGACCCCATGAAGGACGTGACGGTGTCAAGCTCGAACCTCGCGGCTAAACAACCTTGTCCCTTGGTTTTCAGTTACATCGGCTATGGCTGATACGAAGCCAAGAGGGGCGAAGAAGACGGCGAAATCGCTGAAGAATCCGGACGAAGAGACGCAGAGGTACGAGAGGAAGAAGAAGAGCTTGATGGGTTCCTGGGGCATGTAGATGAAGAAAGGCCGTGGTGGTTTCGAGAGCAATTCAAAGCCGGAGGCATCATTCATCAAATGCAGGCTCTGCACGCCCCTCGAACCTCCGTCGTCAGTGCTCGCCATGGTTACCTTGAATAACCAACCCATCATCGAGTCGACCGGTTCGCCAAGCTTGCCGCGTACATCACCGACGCATGCCGGATTCGCGCCTTCCCAGCTTCATATCACCTCTCGGGGTTATGCTGGACCATGGACACTGCTTGTCCTCCCCTTACAGGCTACATGCGGCGTGTTGACTCACGCGCAGCGCTCAAAATGTCAGAGTCTTGAAGCATGAGGTTCGACCCTTGATCCATTGGCCATGGGCAGGACATTGAAGAGTCGAAGCGGAGGGCTGCTAGGAGGCTGAGGGAGAAGATGAAGCGGTCGATTTTGACGAGGAAACAATGTAATGCCTGACCTCTAAGGAACGCAAAAGAAGATTGACGAGTAGGGAATGTCGATGGGACCTCTTCCAAGAAGGCTTTCCCTGTGCTCTGGCTCTGGCTCCGTCCCCAACACCCACGACGGTCAAAACAAGTCCGACCAAGTGACACCAGTTCCACCTCAACTACAGAGCCGTTTACGTCCACCTCGTCTCACTGACCTTACGTTCACACGGATTCCTTCATTCCGCTCACTCAGCTCGTCTTCGATCTTATCAAACTTCTCCGTCGCCCACGTCGTGGCCAATGCTCATATTGTTGTACGGCTTCCTCCCAATGAAGCTATCACGTACTCAGTACGCAGGCTTTCCCTCATCCTACCCGCAGCGTCGTGACAAAGACAACGGATTCGACCATAGGGTTATCAGGACTCGAGTTCGGATCTTGCTGGGAGGGTTTGGTGCTGAGAGAGGATCCAGAGGCAGAGAAGAGGTCAGGCGGGGAAGGAGGAGATGAAGAATTCGACATCAGTGAAGGATTCGGACCAAGAAGCCGCAATATGAACAAAGTCGAAGCTGCGACTCACGCGGCTGTGTCTGTACTGGACGGTTGGATGTAATCGCTTTACTATGTCATTCAAACGCTGCTGCTCCCTTCCTCGAACTTCTTCGAGGCTATATTGTCTGACTTCATGCATCATGGATGTCCCTTCGTGCGCGTATAGGCATCCGACATTATGTGCCAACTAAAACACGCCGACGCGGCTTTGCTACGAGAACAACGACTCAAAGGTCAAGACGACCCGATTTTCAGTCGAGAAAAATCGCGCTTCAAGTTCTTTCGAAGACTGTACCGTCAATACAGCATCTTCGAGCCTTCGCTAGCGCATGTCTAGCTCGTAATCATAGTCGTAGTCTTGGCTTACGGTACGTACAGCTTCTCTACCGCGAAATAGCTTGTCGTTCTCATCGTGTTTATGATCAACTCTAGGCCAAAGTAACGGCATTTCTTCTTCAATTCGTACTTCACGTCCCGAAACACGTCTAGAGTTCGAACCAGTGTTCACTCGGGTACTCTCTGCCCTCGACGCTGGGTTCGAGACCCAATTTGAAGTGAGTGTCAGCCTCTTCCGTGCGTTTCTCGTTCGTGTTAATTGATACGACTTTTTACATAGATGGTATCCAAACGCTGGACGCCAATTATGAATTAGGGTTCGAGGACGGACATGTCGACGCTCTCCAAGGATATTCGCGTTCCAACCTGTTCATCGGCCCTGGAACGCTGTCAGGCTCGTTGTCTTACAGCTCAAGTCGGAGCGGTCGTCATGACGTCATCCACACCACGAGTTGACCGCCGTCGTTTCCTCTCCCTCTTCGCGTCCACATACACCGAAGAATGGTTGCAGCGGTTCGAGAATATTAAAAGCGAGTGAGGCTGATTCTCTACTCTAGCTCCACGGTGCGTTGATGATCATCTATCAAAACCTGACCTACCTGACATCGTACTTCTGAATACAGACAGTACATTCGTCTCCCTGATATGGGGTGGGGGTAACCGATACCGAGTTCGCGGCCTTGATTACCAAGGCTACCCAACCGCTGCCCCCCCTTCACAACCTTCTGTCCGAGACCTTTCGGGGCTTTACTGCAGAGGTTGAGGGTGCCGCTTTGGTGATCGCAAGAACAAACATTTTGACGAAGTTCTTCTTTAATCGCGGCCCTCAGCTTCTCACTATCTCCTCGAATTCTTCAGACCCATACCTGAAGTAGGTTGATTGGACCCCAACGGAAATGTCTCAGCTGCAGTCACGATGGCCAGCCATACCTCTACTCAATCAAGACCTCATGATCACCTGGGCGCTTCGAGTATTCGAGCGTACGCCGACATCCAAATACCCTTCATGTTTATCGCTACTACCTCCCAAGGAAATACCGGCTCCGATTCTCCTCTCCAACCGGCAGGGACGAGCTTGGCGACGCTACCTCAAGATGGTCGTTGACGGTTGTTCAACCACTGTTGCCGTCAACACGTGTGTCCCTCCACATCTGGTGGTTGTACGGAGCCGCATCTTGATGTACGATGACTCGGATTCACGCAAACGATACCAGAACTCTCAGACTGAAGATTCCCCGGGGGAGCGTAGGCTACAAAACGCGAAATCGTGGCCGACGCCTGATTGACTCGTTGCCCTTCCGCTGTTATTTCTACTGCCCTCTATGTATCACCTCTCCATGCTCAATGGACACTGACGGCGTCGCTCGTCTACAAGCTCGGAATACGCGAGGACACTTGTACTTAGAGTATTGTTGAATTCTTCCTCGTTTTGGTTCTCACTTGACGGGCTTCAAAGTTGTTACTCACTCTGCGTACCCGGACTCTCCGGACTCTGGAGTAGTGGCTACTATGACCACTCAAAACATATTCCCTGTATCTTCAATCGTTAGTATCTCCTCAGCATAGCTGTTGGGACGTTACAATCGCGGAAATGTTCAGTGCTGCGGTGCTCTGAGATTGGTATGTAAGCATTTTGTTAGATCTTCTTCGGCCTCATGCTGACTTTACGCTGCGCCGCTAGGTGCTTACTGTACCAATTTGATCATCTGGTTCCGGGCGTGTGTGTGGTTCACCCGTTGCCCAAGACGGTTCATCACCTCGAGCAAGTCTCCCAGCACGATGGCCAATCCAAAACCAAACATCTTCATGGAATCCACGCGAAATCCACACGTCCCCATCATAAATGTCCGTTACAACTTCCCACCTCCACCGTTGACGTTTTCCATGGGTCGCTGTGAGCCATGAACGACTGATGCAGCGTCTTTGACTGGCCCTTCAGTCGTCGAAAAGCCCACATAGCCTCGGGTGTTGAAGGGAACGATTGGGATGAATAGAGGCAGTCAAGTTACCTTCTGAATTACCTCGTTGACTATTCCCATTTCTGTAGACCCCGCTACATGCAGGTCGCTCGCAGGCGACTTTTTCGTGGATCTAGAGTATTCCCAACGTCTTGGGGGCACGTGGCTCTCGATTCATCACTCCCTTCACGCCGTTATCGACACCGTTAACATGTGATACGATGCCGGCTCATGCGCCAACTTGCTAGCGTCGAAGTCCATGCGAAATGACGAGATGGTCGAATGATCTGCCAGAGGGGCGAATCAAGGCTGCTGAATCCATGGGGCTCGTTTGGGCGAATCGTAGTCGCAGTAACACTGGTTTGTCGTATCAAACAAGGAAGTATATACTATAGACATATATGATATTCAAATGTATCCAGTGTACGAAGTGTACGAAAAGCATGTAGCGAAGTATGTAGATGGAAGGGAAAGTAACCTAAATGTGGGGGAAGAAAGATGCCCAAGAAACGGCCTGCGTAGCAGAAGGTGATACGTTTTGTAGGAGAAGAAAACATTGTGCAAAGAGGATGATACGTGCGATTAGGTATGCATTGTGAAGGATTGGGGTCAGTAGCTTATGCAGAAAGGAAAGTATATTGACCAGCATCCTTATATCGACCCGCATCCTGGGTAAATGAAGGCGGCCTATGCTGAAATATAGACTGAAAAGAAGGCAAAATGCGAGCGGAATCAGAGTAACACACAGCGATGCTATCCTCCACATCATAAGCTCTAGCTGGGAGGGAAATTCAAGATTCCAGGCGAGCAGATGAATACCTCCGAAGAGGGTGGCGCTGATAAGCAAAGCTAAGTTTTCGGCATTCATTTCCCAAAAGCTTGCATCAGTGAAGTTGTTGGTGAATTCAGAGTCACCAACAATTCGTCCATGTATGTTCCAAAGCCACAGCCCTGACATGAACTGAAAAGCACCAAGTGGCATATATGCTGGCGTTTCGGGATGATAAGCTGAATCACCCAAGAAGATTGGTCGTTGGACATATTGTATGGCTTGCTAAACCACAGCATGTACAACATCGCGCATATAATGGCATATGCAAGCGTCATGATCTCGAGTTCGGTGATGGCCAAATGCTGGACAACGCGGCCGCATAGCTGGGAGACGAACCAAATGACTTGAAGGACAACAATGATCTTGGCAAGAGCTTCTCCCTTGGTCACATTTAGGATGTCCGCTTCTTTGATGCGCGGCCACGAACAACCCTTCTCAGCATCTGCAGCCAACCAGAACCGCAATGTTGTTGCCAAATTCAGTGAGATATCCCAGGGCTGAATTGGTGTCCATGAATCCTCGTCTTCAGAATCCAGAATGGCAAAGCCTCCCATGAGAAGGAAGTAGGAGTGAGTTCGTGTCCATTTGGCTGTGAAAAAGTCAGTCGGTTAGTTCATTGAGAGGACAAAGCTTGAAGAGTGCTAGTGAAGGCCAACCTGAGGGTTTGTAGTTCTCGTTAGTGGCTGAACTACTCATATGGGCTGATGCATCATAGGTGATCAACGCCAGTTCCACACCTGACGATTGTTCATGAGCGCCGACATCGTGTCCCACAGGGAGGGATGAAATAGTGGATTGCTTGGAAGCTGAGGAATCGTGAGCTGGACGTAAAGACAGCAGGCGCTGGAGCAATGGATACCTTCCGTAGATATTTTCCGGGCTTTTCCCCACTGATACGTCGCCCAACTGACCATCATCTCCGGTACCATGAGTGTCCAAAGCATGATCTTGAGGCGCCACCATAGCTTCTTCCACTTGCTCGACGAGACTTGGGGTGGAGGGACGTTGGGATGGATGGCGGTCCATGTACACGTGAAGATGATGAAGAGGCAGCTCCACACGATTTGGATGGTGGATCGAGTGTTATGAGTTGGGCAGTTGTCGTCTGGCGAAGACATAGTGGGAATGCAGACGAGGAGTGTGATGATGAGTGCTAGTGAGGCTTGAGCTTGAGGCCTTGAGGCCTTGAGGAGCGGTCGTGATTGATGATGGACTTCGGTGGGTAGCACTGGGAGGCGAATTTATAATGGAGTAGATGAACGTTTAGCCATAGCCAAGATACCAGATATGCCGAGGTGCACATTGTTCGTGCGAGGCATCGAATCCAAGACAAATCCAAGACCGAAACCGGGCAGCACAGAGTAGTTTAGCATTTGACATGTACATGAGACAGAGGCGCCAGAGGCTGCGGTAGCAGATCTGTCCCACAGAGCGAGGATTCCTTGAGGCTCCCGAGAGGTGCCTTCAGTGAGTTGCGTTCGAGTGAGGTTCCCTCAAGACCGACGGGAGTCGGGACTCGGCGAGCAGTTTGATTTGAATCAATATGGAATTCTCTGTTCGGATTGAGTAGCGTAGTACAATTGAATTGAAAGTTGAAAAGGTGAGCAAATCGCAAGCATATTGGTGTGTTGGATGGGGAACATGAGTGTTCGAAACAATCGTCCAAACGACTTTCGTGACAGCTGGGCGTCTATTGAGCGCCTCCTGCTTTCCTCCTTCCAACCTCCTTCCGACCTCGTTTTCAACGTCTCAGGCCTCAGGGACCCTTGTGCATGAGATAAGATGAAGGCCTTGCATGCATTTCATGTAAGCTTTACTATATACAAAATGCACCTTTCCCGGGTTCTCTAGAGTTCGGGTTTGATTCGGCCTTGTTGACGGTTGACGTTGCTATTCTTGATAACCAATAGCCAGTTAATTGATTTGCCCTTCGGATATGATTCAACCGCGAAGACGCTGAACGGCTGAAGACGACACCAGGGGAATTCATACAATGACATAGACACGTTTGGTTCTTCTTGAAGGTGCTGAATTTGCCCATATGTGGGCTAAGGGTCATGAATGTCAGCTGGATATCTTCGTCTTCGATGAGAACGGGACTAGTTCCCTACTGATGCATTGCAGAGAGAGTAGTGATTTCATCGGTCGGCAGTAGATATCCAGCCCGGCCCCGAAACGACGCCTGAGCGAACCCACTTTCAATTGAAAGCTCCGACATTGATACAGCAGCTCGACAGCTTGACGTCTGAAGATCTGATGGCTTGCAAGGATGCCTTGAGGCAGCCTTGCTTCACGACGTTGTGCTAGGGATCTGAATACGGGTACATTGCGACAGTCTCAGTGGCATTCGCTTATGCTCACTTCGTGTTCTCTAGATATCTTCGTTTATTCTTTAGGGTATGTGGTCATACTCTAGCCCCCCGAAAGACACCGAGATACACGTCCGCTTTGTGCCACAACGATGCAATTCGACATATAATCCTATGTAGCACAGAACGGCTCCCCTTTCTGGGAGATGCTTCTGAGCGGCTATAAGGAGCGTTAGCTTTTGGATGTATATTAGCTTGAATGACACCTGTAGCTGTCCTAGTTATACATCATATACTATAAGCTGTAGTCGAGCGTGATACATCCATCACTATAGCTTATAATGCCCTACTCCGACTATATGATGTATCACTTTTTGCGCCGTTTGCGTTGCTTACATCAGCTCCTTTTTGGGCTTCAGCCACCCAATACCTCCCTTTGGGCAGGCTGTCGGTGCGTCGTGCGCCCTCCCTACTGCAAATGGACAATAATCTGTGATCCAATCTTGCCGCGAACTGCCGAGGTGTACCTTCGCCCTTCAATAGCGTGGTTAGATCCATCTCCCATTCATCTCCCCCAGGTAGGCCACATGGACTGACCACAACGTGGCTAAAAACATCAAATCGAACCGAATTCGCGGAAAACAAATCGCCCCATGTCTTGCAACTAAAACATATCTGTGTCCTCAAGCTACGGCTGTGTCTGAAGGTATGTACTCGGCCAACTTTTCCCCAACCACCACAACACCGTCTCCCTCTTTCAATTGTGCCGCGGTATCCTTCCATTGTATCTCACACCTTTTCGCCAATGAGACTTGTATAGACGCCTGTCGCCATGCGTAAGCCTGAGCACCGCCAGACGACTGCTCTGCCTTGGTTTGCCACTCTTTCGCCTTCCACAAAAAAAAANGCGATGACACGCCGCATTTCCTCGACTAGGAGGAGACACTCTTCTTGCCATCGTTGGACCCGAGCTCGAGACTTGCAGAATTCAATACGTAGGGCTAAAAATAAATTTAGGCGCTTCGAGATTGCCGAATATAGATATACCAACTTACCCTCGTTCATTCCCTGGGTCATTTCGGTCCCCGTATCTGGTCGACGAGCTGCCCAAATCCACGAGACCACGCGATGGCCTTCGGACTGTTGTGCGGGAGGAATGATCTCTATGTTTGCCGCATCCTCTCCCGTTCCCAGACTGCGGAGATCAGAATCAGCCAGGACTTTGAGAACAGATTCCCAACCCGATTTTCCCAGGTAGGCACCAAGAGTAACAAGCGCAGAGCGTCCGGAACGGTAGCTGTCGCGAGCGCTGTGGATTCGTGTTTGGACGTTTTTCACCAAAGTGACACTCCGTGAGTTGTGATGTTGTCCGCGGACAAGGGCATCCTTCGATCGGTACATAGAACTTAGAAGTAGAAGGAGGCGGCGGAGCTCAGAAAGGAAATCCAGACATTGGCCATAGCGCAACCGCCATTCATATTCGGCTAGCCTTGTATCTCCATTGAGGAGGGTGATAACATCAGATGGAAGGAGGACCTTGAGCGAAACCGGGTCCTCTGATGATGCTGCGTGCTGGCTGATGCCGGGGATGTAGCTGTCTGCGATGCTATTCCACACGGTGATGCGTCGCGACAATCGATTCCCGCGTTCCAGAATTGCGGCCTGTTGTCGCAAAGTAGCACCGGTCCCAAGATTACTCCGGTCCCTCTGTAATCGGACTTGTTGTTCTTGTAGGTCGAGTCCCTGAGAGACTAAGACGCTAGGGCTGATTGCGTGGTGGACAAAGACTTGCTCGTCCCTGGCAATCGCCTCAGCATCCTCCTTTGCAAGGTCTAACCTGATCTTTGCTTGTGCTACCGACTCGTTCTTTGCCTCGTATGGGTTGACCTTTGTACGGCTAGCCTCCCAGTCCCATACTGCCTTGTTGAATGCATTCACGGAGGCAGGAGGCAGGGACCTGCCCAGATCAATAAAGTGATTGTAGTGTACGGAACGATTTGAGACAGCTTCTTTGAAACGCGAAAGTAGAGTTTGATCTACCCAAACAATAAGTGATCAAACGGAGATAACTTAAAAGAATGGCAGCTACGAACCAATGATAACAACCTTCCTCCAATTGTAATCCCCAAAATGGTCGTCGAGGGTGTCGCGCCGAGACCCTGGCCCCATTTCCTTTGTGCTACTAGCAACGGGGTTCATCGCAGCCCAGCCTCGCTCAGGTGATTCACCGTCCGTACGCCCCACATCAGGAGTAAGATTAAAAGAGTAATTGACTTGACAGTAATCCCTGTGTGCATATAGGTGAAACTTTGGGACAAGAAATCGCATTGCTTGTTGCCGGTCAAGGGCTTGAGAGAAGGACATAGGATATGTCAAGGCGCGAGCCCGCAGGTTGACTGACCATTGACACGCGATGTCGTACGAAATGTTGAGAAGGTTCGGGGAATGATTTCCGATGCTCGAGAAGAAGAGGTAATCCATGTTGACGTATCTATTGAACAAGGTTACCAGGTGATACATCACATAGTGGATATATTTCAGAAGCGTACCGTTCTCCCTTTTGTAAGTCTCCCACTGATAATGGCCGCTTCATATCGTGGCGGCTACACTCAATGGTCCCCACACCCGAGGCAGTGGTCCCGTGGCCTCCACGGGCACTAGCCAGTTTGACTGCATCGTAATTATTGCATGTGTTCGTTTCGTTGGGTTGGTCATCCGCAGATGCGAGAAACTGTTTATAGTTTCCTTCGTCAACAAAGTAGGCGAGCCCTGTGCTAAGGCCAGGATCCCGAGAGTCGGAGGACGAGGCAAGACGTTTGAGCCTGAAGTTAGCATCGATGGCGAGAAAAAGGGTATATAGCCATCTAGTAATTAGACAGCGTGTCAAGTTGATTGATTGATATTGATGGGGTTGACGCTTCCTACCGTTTCGATGGTTCTTCAGACAGATACCCTTCTGGTAAGTTTTTTCCTGGATGCGGACACGCTGGACAGAGAACAGAAAGTTCCCCAGGTTCGACATCAGCCACACGTCGACCTCCGTATGTTGAGCCAGACCGTTTCAAGAGCAGAACGTGCCGCCATTCACGTATGATGCGCAGGAAAGAAATATATCGGTCCTATAATAGTGGAGACAATATGAGTAAGAGGCTGGACGAGCAATGTCAACAAACTCACCGGGAGTGAACGCCCGAGATTATTGCTGAGCCGTTCCAGACCCTTATAGAATGCATGGGCTGAAACCTTTGAGGTGAACGAAAGGAGTTGGAAGAAACGCAAGACTTCGAATGTAGCCGCGGTCCGCGGTTCAATAACAGTGGCTGGGAATAATTGGTATTGAAGCAACTGAACGTGTCGGGTGACAGCTTGGGTGCATCCGCAGAAATCTACGCCGACCGTCTGAACGCCTTGTAAACAGATCACGACAAATCCATCCCGAAACGCCGGCTGTGGGTTGGGACATGGTTCCCCACCCTTGTGGCCAAGTTGCAAGCGGAAACCTAAGGAATGGAGGGTGCAATGCTCGAAAAAAGATGAATTCCAGCGCTATGGGACACCATGGGTAAGTCTAGATCGCGGAAGAAGCATTGGATTCGGGACTTACCTGGATACGGCCATGGAAGGGAAATGAGCGATGTCGTGAGATGATGCATGCGATGCAGACCATAGACTGATCAAAGCAGGTCGTACACCGGAATTCGGCCAAAGCGCTTGATTCACAAAATCCACATATCTGAATGTCGCACAGCGGAGCTTCGTGATTGAGCAACTCAGACACGAATTCCTCGCGATATGGTATCCAAGTAAGCAGCGGGTTGTCCTTAATAAGGGATAGGTTAGCGAAGCCAATATATAGAGTAGAAATTGGAGCATACACCGTGGAGTCGGCTGCGGATGCGGGGGTTGAGTAGAGGATCAACGGTGTTGTCCTCGCTGTTGTCGGGGTAATATACATCACCTTCGACCTCGACAGGGAGGTCAGTATCATTTCCTGCGGATACGTCCTCAGGGATAGGGACCGTGGCATTGTAGTAGGAGTGGGTGGTTGAGAATCCGCTTTGGGTGACTGCGACGTCAGTGAGACGATGAATCGGCGCGACAGTGCTGGTGTCAGGATAGTGTTCAACCTCAATGAGGGCTCGCTTCAGGCTACGTGGGGCCATGGAATCTGAGGGTAGACTATTCATGAGTCGACACTCTTTATAGATCTAAATATCTTGCTTTTCTCGATCTGTTTCCCAGCGAAGAAATTGACAATGAGTTTCTATAAAATGATCACACAGTTTACTTCACGGTCAATAACGACATGGCATTACAAGTAAATGAAACCGTCGTAAGGCCCCCCCTCCTCATCACAGTCCACCCAAACTTCAATATCTTCTTCGAAGGCAATAATGTACTGGTGGCTCGTCGGAGGCAGCCCGTTGCCGTGTTCGTTCCATTCTGCACGCTATGAAGGGATAAGTTGACAAGCTCAAGCATAAGAACATTCATGAAACTCACCCTTTTGGCTCGATCAGCAGCAAGCTTGATAACGTCGCGCCAGTGACCAGAAAAGGCTCCAGAAGTGCGGCCGGCACGCATGACAAGGCGAAAACCAACCCGCTGTGAGAGAATGGAAGAATTGGCTCAGCGTATGAAGAATGGAAGAATTGTGCGGACTCTTACACGCTGGTGGTGGAGGGTAGCTCGACGAAGTTCATTGGGGTCGCTAGGGATGTTCTTCAAGGGGAAGCGATCGAAAAGAATAAGCCACAGAGCTCGAAAGAACTCTGAGCTTTCGCCTTGTTGCCGGGCGGAGCGAAGGATGGGTGCGAGGTACTCCAAAAACGCGTCCATTTCTTGGGGTGTTCCATCGTATTCGATGTCATTTTGCCACTGGTATTGGCGAGTTCGAGGGTTTCCGCGGGGGGGNAAGGACAACAACGTCCCGAAAGGTAGGACGGCTGTGTCCAAGTATCAGTAAAAGCACCGAACATCACATGGACCGTTTTACACACCGAGTCTGAGTCATGGTCTAGTCTGACCCTGATGCTGACACCCGATATTCCGAAGTCTTGAACTTGGGTCAGGTGATGGTATTCGATAGGGGTCAGCAATGAAAACGAGAATATGCTGCTCTCTTCCACAGCATTTATGACTACTAGAAGAGTCTATCTTAATGTGAGCAGGTCTACGCTTCATATCCAATTTTCTAGAGGGGAATTCATTCAGCCAATCTCCTCCAATCGAGTTTTTCTGAGAATCAGATTAAAAGTAAGAACTCGAACTTCGCCGTTCATATACACATTAAGGCTCACCTTCTCCCCAATGCCTGGTGGTCGCCCACGACTGTATCACACTCCCGAGGAAAGGAAGGAAGGAGATCGGAGAAACAGTAGAAGGTACTACAATCGAACGTACGTTTGTTTTCCACACAGTTCGGTGGTTTTAATCATGTTTGTTGACGTTGCAACAGCCAAATCAAAAAATTGAACCAATCCCCTCTACTACCAGCCCCACGCACCCCGACTAGTCCCAAGGCCAATCGCAAACCGCCCGTGACTAGCTCTAGAGGACGCCCTCGCATATACACCACCGATGAAGAGAGAAACATAGCCAATCGGGAAAAAAGTAAACGCTATTACACTAAGTACGTGCCTCCTTCTCTTCTCAACGAGTCTTGACCTCATTTGGCTCTCCAGGAAGAAGGCTGCACTGCCAATTCAACGTCGACGTTTCCAAGCTGAATCGACAAAGAACTTGATAATCGCTGGAGCTACATTGTCCAAAGGAACACCGTACGTAGTTCATTTTTCAACGTTATGGTGTTCAGATGACAGAGTATCTAAAATGTTCACGTTCATCTTAGAAGTGCTAATCCAGTCGATACAGCGGGTTGGATGCAGCTTGTAAACTCAGTCTCTAACGAGTTCCATCTGCTCACCAAAGGGAGCGCCGTTCAATATGCCGAGCTTATCTACAAGCAGCTTGTCGAAGGTCGACGTGATGGGCTAAATGAAGCGCTGCTTCAGCTCGATCACCTTGGTAACGTCATCAAGCGTTGTATGCACGCCATTCTCCAGCTTGAAGGAGTTCAGTCGGACTTTCGGAAGGTCTCTGCGGCAGAGCGTTTGATTCGGGAGGCCTGTGCCTATATGGAGGAGCTATCGTGTTACGCGTCCATGGACCGCGGAGAGTTAGTACACGAGCACGAGATGCGGCAGCTTAGGTACCAGATCGGTTAAGTCCTCAATTCATATTTGTCCGTATATCCAGATGACCAGCTTAGTGTTTGCGACGTGTTTCTCACCAACAGACAACTATATTTCCAACTACAAATCATACTGATATCAACTACTACGTAACGACGATGGCACCAACTACACGACTATGCGACTACGACTTGTACAGCAACACAACTACGACTAGGACACGCGCAACGACACCTACTACTTGCACGAGGAGCCGGATGGGCCTGGGCCAGGCGAGGGGCCAGACGAGGGGCCGCACGAGGACTGGGAGGCTTGCCAGGCCGGGTCAGAGTACTGGCGCACCCAACCGCGGGCAAGATGGTCGTTGAAGTAGGCCAAAGCCTCCTCGTGCGTCCCGAAGCGGCGTGCATGCCAATCTGGGACACCCGTGACTAGGTCACGGACGACGNCCAAACCTGTGAGTTAAAAAATATCAAATATTAGAAATAATTAATTGAAAAAAAACGGAGTTAGCATACCAGTCCGTAAACACTCCAACCTCTCGGCCAATGGTGACGGCGTAGTAGGGGCCACCGCTGCTAGCGACTGCAGCCAAGGTGAGGCTCAAGAGGGTTTTGCAGTTGGGGCAGCAAATTGCACCCGCGGCACGGCTGGAAGCTACAGACGTTATAAGTAAGTAATTGAATTAAAAAAAAAANCTTGATCCGTGCAACTCACCATCCGGTTCCTTTCCTTTTCCAGGCGCGGCTCCTTGAGTGGGAGGGTGAACCACTCCGCCACCACCAGAACCGCCGACAGCGAGAGCAGCCAGCCCAGCGGGAGCAGCGAGGGCAGGAGGAGACGGTGCAGCAGCTCCAGTATTGCCTGCCGCTGCGGGAGCGGGAGCAGCGGGAGCGCCGGCGTTGTTGTTGCTGCCGTTGTTGTTAGCGGCGGCGGTGGGAGCAGCGGTGGGAGCAGCAGCGGCATTGTTGGACGCGGCGTTCGCGTTGGCAGGGTCGTTGGTAACGATCCCAGCCATGGCCCTTTCGGTGGCCATGATCTGGGAGAGCATAGCAGTGAGGTCGTCGAGAGTGAAGGTGGGCTTCATTGTTGGGGGGTAAGCAACCTTCCTGCCGTGTATTTATATGGATTCAAATGAAAAACTGTACAGTTCAACGTGGTCTCTTGCAACTTCTTTTCCTTTTCAAACGCGAAAAAAACGTCTAGGTGATGTATCACTCAGTACGAGTAGGGATATTGTCCCCATGCGTCACATCACCTAGTATGCACCCAACTGCCGGTTTTCGCCACCCTACCTCGCCAGACTATGCCCGCAAAAGAAAGAACTACGCCCGAGCAAAAAGCTTTCCTCGAGTCTTTTGGAGATAGCTATATTGAGTCACAGAAGGCCCAAAGCCTCTCGACGTTCTGGCCGGACATGTTCAAGGGCTATTTTGAGAAATGGCCGGTCGTCCTCCCTGTGGGTCAGGAAGATAACGCGCTTCGAGAGGCTATTCTTAAGGAGCAAGCGGTAAGTTCGACCCTTCTGCGACAGGATCCGGGGAGACTGACCCTGATCAAAAGGCTCTGAAAACATGGTTTCGATACCATTACAAGAGAAAAAACAAGACTACCGGCGTTAAACCTTTCGTCCCCATCAAAAATGGTCGCTGCACTCAGTTCATCCACTACTACTGTGCGAAGAATTATAAAGACAAGATCCAACCCTTAGTCCTCGCCGCCGGCAAAGGACTGAAACTTAAGCGCGGAGAATTCTTGGGAAAGCTGCGCCAAATTTCGACCAAATGCTACGAGGCTGAGACGCCAGAAATGAAGACCCAGCTTCTCAAAGAATACGAGGCGTACAAGGAAGCAAAGCGAGTGTCCCATTTAGCTACCCTCGAGGAGGAGACGTCCCCGGCGCGGTTTGCGGAGTAAGTCTATTTCATTGTTCTATTTTTGTTCATCTCATATCTGATCCATCGTGTAGAGGTATACAGGAAATTGCATACCACTTTATGCAGTGGTGCGAGCAGATGTCCCTGCGCACCGGGTGGTTGTTCACCCTTCTCGCCGGTGGTCCGGACCCTATAAACGGTGGGAGGATTGGTACTACCGCGTAAGTATCATTCTTCACATTCAGATTAGAGATCGATCATCTCACTACATCTTGAATAGTGTCCATCATGGCCGAAATAGTGCAGGCAAACCTTTTAGTAAATCAATGGTAGATTTCCAAGGGCAGGTGATCGCTCCCTTCACTAGCTTTCTTCACACAGTTTATTGTACGTGTTTGGTGGCCTTCCGTCTGAACGTTGGCTTATCTTCTTCATTTTCATATAGCTCAAGAGGATTGCGAAGCACGAGCTTTAAACCAGCCATGCGGTTCAACCTTGTCAAATGATGTTCCATCCAGCAGTTCCCAAGCGCCACGAAGCTCTGCCCCTGTATTCCCAGCAGGTGCAGATGCGACAGGGTCTACGAACGTTCAGGATACTGCCCAGCCGCTCCCCATCCCCCAATCTGTCCCTCGCACCACCAACCCAAACCCCGTCAACGGTGCCAACGACGACGACAACGACCCCTCCCTTCCCATTGACACTTTGGTGTCGAGCTTTGACTTCTCATGGACCGATGAGGGGGAGCAGTCCCTCACCCAACAGCTTCACGACGCACTTGCCTTTGCCAATAACCCTTTGCCCGACGATTTATTCACATTCGACACTCCCACCCCCGTTCCCGGTACACCATCACTTGGATCGACATCAGCGCTACCTAACAACCTGACGGCAGAGGTTCCGATAACGCCAGACGTACCCAATTTACTGCCTGGGTTGTCCCCGATGGGGTTGACGCCCGCTTCGCCTCCGAGGGAGACGCCGTCCACGGTTCTCGGTAACGATGCCATCCTGCCACCGAATGAAACAGAAACGCAAACGCAACCTGGGGATCCCTCGAACGAGCCAGTTCGCCAGCTGGATGACACCACCGCTGCTGTCCCTAAGAAGGGCTCACGTAAACGTGTAACCGAGGTCAACCCCGATCTTATTGTTCGTGGCAAACGCTCACGCAAAGCAAACGTGCGCAAGGAGGTCGAGACGCTTACCAGGGGCTGACCCCCGTGATGGTGATCGTGTAGTCGATGGTCAAGGATCCTGCGATGCTTTTCTTTCCCCCACCTCTTTTTTGTCGCTTTTCCAAAAAAAAAAAATGCTATTTCGAGCTTTGTTACTGTTTCTCTGCTTGTCGTTAGTGCTTACTAGCTTGCTGTCATTACTTGCTCACTATTCCTATACATTTGCTTTCGTGTACGGTTTGTTTTTGTAGTGCAAATGTATTTTCTCAAATATATACATTATTTTTGGTAATCATATTGGCGCCCAGACAACCAAGATCCTTTGGAAACGGACACGGGACAGGGGAGCTCCAATGGCAGGCCGTTCACGCTGCTCATGGTGGGTCGGTTGATCCGATATTCTGATATGTTTTAATAGGGTATGTTTTTTTTTTTCGNCAAAATCGGTTTTCCGGAAACGCTGTGACCCAAACCACAAAATGTGATCGACCTACGTCATCAACAACAACGAAGCCTGTCTCGCGTGGGACGTGGATTCCGCAGAACCCCCCTGCCAAAGTGGTGCCTTGCTGGGGCGCTTTGACAGGTCCCAATCGGACGTGTGGTGATGCGCTCACTGCCCGAACCTTCTGTCCTAAACGGGATGGCGCGCGAAGGCGTTTTGGCTGGGCTGAGGTCTCTGTGGCTAATGCCCCATTAGGGAAACTTATATAAGCGAGAGGTGATACATCATGGATCACCGTACTATAAGCTATAGTCTTCATGTCTCGCACTCAACTATAACGTATAGTCATATCATACATCATTTGGACAGTATTGCCTGTGAATGAAGCTTGACTTCTAGCCTCGTGACCAGACCGCTATGAGGTCGTCACTTGAAAAGGAGACGATGGTCACCGGCCTACTTAACTTCAACGAGTGAATCGATGTCCAACTTGGTGCCTCCTTCGTCTCTTCTCCTGTGCCACCCCTTTCCTCCTGACGCATTCGGAGTGTGACGGACCCCGAATCAAGCACAACCACACAATCTGTGATGCGTCATGCATCTTCACGACGCACAAGCGGGTCCGTTACGCGTTGACGTTCACGACCACAACTTGCTTGCGCTTCTCCGTCACTATTCACGACTGATAATCCATGTCCTGGAGACACGAACGACGTCTTTGAAGCTGCTTCGAAGAGGCACCAAGCCTGGTTTATCTTGCTCAACACTGAGTTGATGAAGTGAGTGCTATCTTTCGAGCACTCTCCACACATTCAGGAGACTGACTTTGAGGTGAACTTACTAGGTAAATGGTACTCTGATAGTCAACACTTGAAAGCTATGATGCGGTCGTGAGTCATGGAAGCGACGCGTCATCGTGTCCTGATGCATACTTACCCTGGTTCACAGGTGCGTTCTTTCCTTGCATCACAGTATGGTCATCGAGAACTCATACGCATATTCCCCCAGGTCATTTTCATAGCGAATCGCTGACGTCGCGCCATCCACCTCTCGCTTTGTCCCCCACTTTCGTGTTCCTGACGGCGACGAGGAGCCTTCTTTTGCTCCCAAGCATCACGTTCGCCATCAACCAGTGTCTTCAATTCAAAAACTCTCTCTGATTTCATCACGTGTCATCAAGGCTTTGCGTTTTTACCAGGCGACACTGTTTAACGCCCTCATGACGCCTCTGCTCCAACACCAAAGTCGGCCTTACCCCACGGCGGACGATGCAAGAAGGCTGGAGAAGAACTGTCAGTAGGAGGATCGAACCATGGGGGCTCTTCTGAGGGGACTTTTCCTACCCTATGTCTCCGTCTTACACGGCCGTGAGCGTCAAACGAGTCCACGAGTTCGATTGGACTATTCTACGTTCGTCGACAATCAAGCGTTGCAGTGACCATGCGATTACGCGGCTCCGCCCATGCTCATCGTCTAGCTTGCTGCCGATCACCTCGTCATCGGCCCTCTGTGTAACCATGCATTTTCTCTTCGGCGAAGCCACCTCGCACTCAGAACCCAGCCGAGCTCTTTACCCCATCCTACCTGCAGCCTTGTGACAAATACGATGGCTTCGACTGGGTTCTTCAAACTCGAGACCTTGAAGCTCGAACCTTGCTAAGTGGGTATGCTGGTCACGGTCGGAGTGAGGTTTATGCTTCTCAACTCAAGCGCGGAAGAGGATGAAGAATAATCGGACATTAGCGGCGGGCTGGGATGAAGAAACCATGCTTGAATTGTACACTACCAGTGCAATGGGAGGAGTCGTAGCCATGGCTCATACCGCTCTGTCTGTACTGCACGGTTGGATGGAAGCCATCGTTTTGCTGTACCACCAAATTATTTCCTCTGTTCCTCGAACGTTTGTTTCGCGGCTAGACGTTTGTACTTCATGGATCATGAATGACCGCTTCTTCGTACGCGTTTGGGCCCCCAACATTAGGTGTCAACAACACCTTGGCGGCGCGACTTTGCTTCAAGCACAAGGAGTGAACGGTCTGGACGACCTCACTTTCAGTCGAACATAATTGCGCTACGGGCTCGTATCGACCTACCGATGTCAACGCGGCATGCTCGGGCCTTCGTCTAGCTCGTATTCATGGTCTTAGTCGTGACTCACGGTTATTACAGCGGGTGTACTGCGAAAAAACTTGCACCCCTTATCATGATTGACTCTGGGTCAAAGCAACGGTGGTTCTTCCTTAGTTGATGCTTCAAGACCCCAACCGCATCTAGAGCTTAAACCAGTGCTCACCTGGGTACTCTCTGCCCTCGACTCTGGGTTCGAGGCCCAATTTGAAGTGAGTGTCAATATCTTCCTTGCGTTTCTCGTTCTTGTTGGCTGAGACGGCTTTTTGTATAGATGCTATCCAAACGCTGGTCAGCAATTATCAATGAGGACGCGAGGATGGCCGGGTCGACACCCTCCAAGGATTCGCGTTCCAACCCGTTCATCGCCCCTAGAACGCTGTCAGTACAACTCAAGTCGAAGTATGACGTCATTGACATCACGAACTATTGGGTTTCTCTCCCCCTTCGATCTACCTACGCCGAATAATGGTCACAGCGATCGGTCATAGCATACCCTATGGATTAGAAAAGGGAGGCCAAGCCTCTATAGCAGCCCATGGTGCGTTGATGATCCTCTAATCAAAACCCCCCTACCTGACGGCGCACTTCTGAACACAGCCAGTACCGAATTCTCGGGCTCAATACGGTGGATACCCAGCCGCTGCTTCCTCTTTCAGACCCTCGTTTATCGGTGACTGCTTGGGGCGGTACTGGAGACGTTGATGATGCGGCTTCAGCAATTGCACGAACGAGCACATCAACGAAATCTCCGCGTCATCGCGACCCTCAGCTTCTCAATTTCTCCTCGAATTTCTCCGAATCCATCCCTAAAGAAGCTTCGTAAATGTCTCAGCCGAAAGTTGCGATGAGCCCAAGACACTGGTCGTGGACGACTGCTCATACACTGCGGCCACCAATACGTGGAGGGAAATACGGGTGTCCCTCCACGTCTGATACTCGGAGTCATGCACACGATGCTTCACTAGCATTGGAACGAGTACCCGCTGTCAGTCAAGATCCTGAGACCATGAGAACTCTCAGACTGACGCGTTACGATGAGCGTAGGTTGCACTGCCCAAAGCGCGAAATCGTGTCCAAAGACTGATTGACTCGTTCCTCTTCTGCTATTACTTCTACTATCCTCCACGTACTCCATCACCTCTTAATGGACACTGCCGGTCTCGCTCGTCTACAAACGTGATCTACACCACGACATTTGTACTTGAAACACATTATTGAACTCTTCCCCATTTTCGCTAGCCCCTCGCTTGACGGACTTCGATATCGTTACTCTACGACTTCCTCCCCATACCCGGACTCTCTAGTGGCTGCTATGACCATTCAGTGGATCGTTACTATCTCCGCACACGTAGCCCTTGGAACTGTACAATCACGGAAATTTCCTAACCCATGGTTGTTAGACAAAGGTGAGCATCCTTCAGATCTTCTTCGACCTCATGTTGATGTTACGCTGCGCCGTTAGATGTTTGCTGCTCCAGCTTGTCCATTCGGTTTCGGACGTATGGTTTACACGTTGCCCAAGACATTCATCACCTCAAGCAAACCTCCAAGCACGATGGCCAATCCAACACCAAACGTCTTCGCGAAATCCACACATCCCCGTCACAAACGTCTGTTACAACTTCCAATCTCCTCCGTTGATGTTATCCATGGGTCGCTACGAGCCATGAACGACTGATACGGTGTCTTCGAGGACCCTCCTCCGTCTTCCCGAACTTGCGTCGTAAAGCCCACATAGCCACGGGTGTTGAAGAGGAAGTCTGGGACGAATAGAGACAGTTATGCTACTTCTGAATCACCCAGCTGACGATATCCAGCTCTATGGACCCCGATGCACGCAAGTCCCACATGGCCAGCGACTTTCTTGTGGATATATTTCCAACGTCTCTTAGGGAATGTGGCTCTCGATTCATCACTGCCTTCACGCCGTTATCGACTATCGACTCCGTTAACCTGTGATGCGATGCGGGCTCATGCCCCTGCGGGGTACCTTCGAAGGCCATGCGATCTCAGATGCGTGAGGTTGGCGTGAGGTGAAGAGATGCTCGAACAAACTGCCGGCGCGATTAATGAAGGTCGTTGAATCCCTGAAGCTCGTTTGAGCGAATCGTGGTCGCAGTAACGCTCGTTCGTTGCGACAGACAAGGAAGTATAGAGGTATATCATGTTCAAATGTATCCAGTGTACGAAAAGCATGTAGCGAAGTATCTAGATGGAAGGGAAAGTAACCTAAATATGGGGGAAGAAAGATGCCCAAGAAACGGCCTCGGTAGCGGAATATGATAGGTTTCGTAGGAGAAGAAAACATTGTATGAAAAGGATGATTCGTGCGATTAGGTATGCGTTATGGAAAATTGGGACTAGAATGAAGTGAAGAATGATGAATGGCGTTCCCAGCATACCCAGTAAACCATCGACATCCTTAGCATTGAGGAAATGGATCACAGTGATCGAAAATCCCATAAGAAGGGCAAATGCGAGTGGAATCGAAGAAACACACAATGATGCTATCCTCCACATCATGAGCTCCACCTGGGAGGGAAATTCAAAATTCCAGGCAAGCAGATGAATTCCTCCGAAGAGGGTGGCGCTGATGAACAAAGCCAGGTTTGGGGCATTCAGTTCCCAAAAGTCTGTTCTATTGAAGTGGTTGGAGAATTCATGGTCACCAACAATTCGACTGTGTATTGGCCAAAGCCACGCCCCTACCAAGAAATCATCCCACTCAAGTGGCTCATATCTTGGCGTCGAAGGGTGATAAGAGGAATCATCCAAAAAGATCGGTCTCTGGACATCATACGGCTTGCTAAACCACAGCATGTACAACATCGCGCATATAATGGCATAGGCGAGTGTCATGATCTCGAGTTCGGTGATGGCCAAATGCTGGATGACGCGGCCACAGAGCTGGGAGACGAACCAAATGACTTGAAGGACGACGATGGTTTTGGCGAGAGCTTCACCCTTGGTCAGATTCAGGATGTCCGCTTCTTCAAATCTTGGCCAGGGTCCTTGGTATCCAATGTTGTACCGAGAGATGGGGATCCATGCACCCTTGGCTTCAGGATCACGAATGGCGAAACCTCCCATGAGAATAAAGTAAGAATGGGTAAGCGTCCATTCAAATGCTGTCAGGAAGTCAGATACACTTCATTGTGTAAATCAATGCGTACTCAGGGGTTTGGCTTTCTCATTGACATCCGGAGTGCTCGTGTGTGGTGAGGATCTATCGATCAACGCCTGCTCCATCTCTGATGGTTCGCCGTCAACTCCGACTATGGGGCCGGCGGGGTTGGACTGAGTGGTAGGCTGGGTGGGGGCTGATGAACAGTGAGGTAAAAGCGGAGAGAAGGGACGATGGATAGACGGATACCTCTTGCAGATATATCCCGCGCCTCTTTCCACTGATATGTCGCCCAACTGACCATCATCTCCGGTAGCATGAGTGTCCAAAGCATGATCTTTATGCGCCACCATAGCTTTCGCCACTTGCCCGATGAGATATGAGATGGAGGGACGTTGGGATGGATTGCGGTCCATGTACACGTGAAGATAATGAAGAGGCAGCTCCACACGATTTGGATAGCGGATCGAGTGTTATGAGTGGAGGGTTGGTCGTCGAGCGAGGACATGGTGGGAATATGGATGGGGAGAGCGAGGATTAGGCTTAGAAGCGGTCAGGATAAATGGTGGACTTCGGAGTGCAGAGGGAGAGCAATGTTATAACGGACTACTCTAGATGGGCGTTTATCCAAAAATACGGGATGTCAATGAGGCTTTCCGCATTGCTCATGCAAGGCATCGAACTCGAGTACCACAGCCGGTCATCGCAGAGTGATTCAGCGTTGGACGTGAATTGGAGGCAGAGGCGCCAGGGGTTGTATTCGCGAAGCTGGAGTCCCCAGGAGAGAAACGCTTCGCACAAGCACGCTGAGAGGCGTCAGTGAATGAGGCAGAAACCCATGGGGCGACACCTCCACTAGACACACGACGCGCATTAGCGAGCAGTTGGAATTGAATCAGAGTCACAGAGTTTAGAGATGTGTGGATGTCATGTGTGTGCCGCAAGGAAATGTCATTGTAAGCCGCGAATGAGCCCATCGCTATGGATTGACTTGTTCATTGTCAAGTGAAAAGGGGAACATGGTAGGAGCATGTTGATGTGTTGAACGACGAACATGAGGGTTCGAAACAATTCTATTCACGGATGGGCGTCTATTGAGCGTCTCCGAATGTTACCTCCCAATTTGCTTCCGATCAAACGACTTCCTTGTCCTTACCCCTTCGTTTTCAACGTCTCGGTCACAGGGATTCCTGGGCTCACAGGTCTCACGAAATCTCATATACACGGCATCCTCATCCGCCTTCATGCGAAATGCGACGAAGTAGCTTGTTTCAACCTACCAACAAACAACCGCCGAACTCGCTTTTCCCAGATCCGTTAGCGAGTGGTTCAGCTCTTGCCATGTTTCCGTCTAGATGCCGCTGTTATTGGTTCAACTTTGCGTCTCTGAGGTCATTCTCTCGTTTTCTCTGGTATAAAAAGCCTTGGAAACCCGCTCGCTTGTTGACTGTGAATCAACCGCAAAAACCGACCAACTTAGACAATGCTAAATGCCCAGCTTTGAGGAAGGTCGGGAGAATAAGCCTGCGAAATCGTGGCTTGATCTTGCCACTGGCTACACTCAAGACGCTGTGGTTCTGGCTATGTTCCAGGGACAGCCTGTTTGCAGCTTATGAATGGTCACGCTGCGGCGAGAAGTTCAAGCACGTTCCCCTCTTGAAGGCGCCGAATCTACCTATGTCTCGGCTAAGAGTACACCAGGTGAGCCGTGGCTGTCTTACAGTAACGAATACGGTTTACTGATTTTTTTNGTCTTGTGGTTCAAACGTTTGTCGACGGCGACCGTCTCTTTGCATGCATACGGCCATCCGAAACTCTGTTGAATCGCACATGAACCCATACACGAAATTCTCGGACACGGCTCAAGATCTCCATGGACATCCCGGCAAATGCACACTCCAAGTTCCTCCATCTGATCAGCTCGAAGCACGGCGTCAATATGACCAGCCAAAATCTTCACTGGCTCAGGTCGGGTTTGTACTCTTGACGATGCGAGTTGTCTGTATACTTCTCTACGGTTCTTCTAACCTTTCTAATGGTCGGCTCTAGGTCGATGTGCTGCTGTTTCCTCTGCCTCAAGCGCTCAAGCTCTGGGTCATGTCCCGATCTAGCTTGAGCCAGTCCTCACATGTGTACTCTCCGCCCTTGATCCTGGGTTCAAGGCTCGACGCTGAGTGAAGGTGAATCTCTCTTCATGTCATATTTACCACCTCCTGATTCAATTCAAGACCTCATATAGGCGTGATTCAAGGGCTGGACTACGATGAGGATATTCGTCCCTGCACCATTATCAGGCTCGACGTCTTACCTCTCAATTCGCGGAACTAGCGGTCATAATGCTGCGTCTGACTGTCTCTCCCTCTCTCGCGTCGACAGACACCGAGAAATTGAGATAAGCGTGCCGTGATCGTCAGACGCGCAGGGGAGCGAATGAGGATTGAGACATTGAGACTCTAGATCCATGGTGCGTTGCCAGCTACTCCATCGAAACCCGAAAGTCTTGATGTCTAATCGCTCAGTACAAGCAGTGTAAATCCGTCCCTTTGTCATTTGATACAGGATGACGAATACCAAAATCGCAAGGTCGATTGCGAAGGTTTACCAAGGACCGCTTCACCATCCGGAGCCTGACTTACTCGGAGTCACAAAGGTCGTCGATGGCTATCTGAAACCGACCTCAACCATATACTCCCGTTGTTACTCTTTTGCCTCGGCATTCGCGGGAGACTCTGCAAGTTTGGCTTTGAAGGCTGACCAAGAATGGTGCATACCGACGACTTTGGCGAAAGTTTCCCTTCATTACGACTCTCAGCTCCGCGGCGTCTTCTTTGGCTTCTTCTGAGGCCATACCTTCGGAAGCTTCATACACTGTCTAGACCACCAAAACACACAACAAATGCAGAAAAGTTGCGAGTGCAAGTCACGACGCCCGGTTTTCATCAATCAAGATCTCATGATGCCTTCGGCCTCGTGCTGACGCATCGTGTACCAACATCCGCCAACTATCCACCTCCATCGCGACACGGAAACGTTGAATTCGTGCGTCTCCTTATACTACGCTGTGATGAACTCCCCCGGCTGTTCGTCTGTTATACGACCCAGCGTGGTCGAAAAAACGCGGCTGCAATACGGTACTTCGGCCTCAATCTCATCACGTACCCACATCCACTCTATCCTCTACGCATTATCCTGTCTTACGGAACTGCCTCCACCTGTTTCCTTCCTCTTCCCAACCATCGCTTCACAATGGACATGGATAATTCGTTTTAGCCTGTATCGTTTCAAGTTTTGGACCTGATTGGGCCCACCTTTCCCCTCGATTCTCATCCAACGGACATCTCATCTTCTCTCTCTTTTCAAATTTCTCCCTGGCTTCCCCGTTTCCACCGTCGCTATCGCCCCGACTCGAATCGTTAACTGCCTTCCGTGACGGTTACTACTACTTTACTTCTTCGGCGACGAGAGGCATCGAGGAACGCCGACCGGAAGAAGTCACCCACCTTTCTACATGGGTTATACAACGTCGTTAGCTGAAGGAGAACTTGTCTCAGGGGGATATGAAGTATAGAACTTTGCCGCGAACATACCCTGAACTGGAATTTGTCTCATAGACGGTAAGTTCTCTTGATTCTTCCTTTCCCTTTGAATCGGACTGAATATCAATCACAGCGGGGCATTCTGCATCATCCAACCCATGTCGCTGTCGCAAAATCTGGCTGTGTTATGTACCATTCGATCCTGGAATTCAAGTAGGGCCAGGACCTTATATCCATCGTCACACCGGCTCGTACCTCTAATAATGGTGCCTCGTACTAGCTATAAAAGTGCATGGCTGGAATTGAGTCCAACTCTCCACGCACGAATCGACGTTCGACTTGATCGAGCTTCCTTTGTGCCTCCTCCTGGTCGACTCCTTTACTCCTAACTCGCTCGGAGTTCGACGGACCCCGATTCAAACACAACCACACAACGGGCGGACTGCTCGCCAAACTGTCAACACCCATCGTCAATCAACGTTCGTTCACGTTCAACGTTCACCACTGCGACCTAGAGNTCTCCCCATCACGGACCCACACCCGATGGATGCTCCATGTCCTGCCGACGCGAATGACGCTCTCGAAACGGAAAAATCATTGAAATGAATGCTGCCCTGGTTCTGTCGTGCTAAATTCTGAGTCGATGAAGTGAGTGCCAACTTTCGAACGTCCTCTACATTTATGCATGAGGCTGACTTTGCGGTGAACTCTGTGTAGCGAAAGGACTCTGATAATGGGCGTTGGAACGCTGGACTTGAATCGGTTCGGAGGCTCGGAGACAGACGACGCGTCATCGTGTCCGTTTGGGTGATACATACTCTGGATCATCGGTGCGTTCTTCCCTCGTATAGCATGGCTATCATCGAGAGGTCATACTAATACTACCCCTAGGCTAATGCCGATGCTACGTCCCGGATCTCTCATCTCTTTCCACCTCCATCTGTCAGTACGACTGCCACTTTCGGCTTCCTGACGGCGAGAAGAACTCCTTTTTGTGCTCTCAAAACACTGCGGTCGCCATCAACCACTGTCAGCAAAACCCCTCCCTCATGCCATCACGCGTCGTCAAGGCTTTGCGCCTTCACCAGGTGCCGCTGTGCGACACCCTCACGACTCTTTTGGTGCTACTCCAAAGTTGTCCTCACCCTGCGGCGGACGTATCGCTGTCAAAGACGAATATTAGGAGCCCGAGGTTCGAACCCTGAGCGCTGATTCTTCGTTCTCCCCTCCTTGACGGGGTTTCAGAAGATGAAGCAGTGGTGAGAGGCCGAGGACTGGCGGTAGCGGATGCGAAACCTGAAGAGCCCAAGTAGACGAACGGGTGTTGCAGGACAACTTGGGAGACAAGGACGCAGAGGTAGGAGAGGAAGAGGAAGAACCTGGAGTACGGATGAAGAATTGTTGCGATGGTTGCGCAATCCGAGGCCGAAAGCATCCTTCACCGATCGCAGGCTCTGTTCGCCACTCGAATCTCTGCGGTCAGCGTTCGCCAAGGATACACGGAACCACCAGCACACCCGTCGGAGCCAATGTTCAAATCGTTGTACAGCTTGCTTCCTAATGAAGCCATCACGTACCCGATACCCAGCCAAGCTATGTCCCTCATCCCACCCGCAGCGTCGTGACGAAGACGAGGAATTCGACCCATTGGGTTAGCGGAGCTCGAGGCTTGGAGCTCGGACCTTTCTTCGAGTGTACGCTGCGATGAACGGACAAGGAGAGTGAGGAAGTGTTCTTGACGATAGGACAGGCGGGGAAGATGAAGAATATGTCGCCGATGGAGGTCCACATGAATGACGGAAGCTATGACGGGTGGTTGAGACGTCGTCGCTGTTGTCGGTCCATGATGTCATGCTGTCACTGTCCTCGTCACCACCGTCACGGTTTTGCTCGTTGTCGCCGTTGCTCAGATATTACCTCGTACAGATTGTCGTCGACTAGCTCGAATCTTGTTGGTATCGTCACTCTCTTTGTATGATCATACAACTTTCTTCCCAGCGAACACAAAACACTCGGGACTCAGTCGATCTCTTTCTCTCATCCCAAACGCGGCCGAGATAAAGACAGTGGCTTCAGCCCACTGGGTGATCGGAATCCTCTAGGAAGATACCAGGGTTGGACATGTTAGGGCTGACTAGTGACTGCCTTCGTCCAACCTGAGACCTCCAAACTACGATGCTATGGGATGCTGATGGACTTCGAGATACACGAGCGTTTTCAGCCATAACACTGCATTTGGACATGGGGAGGTCAGAACCAGCTTACCTCCCTGGAAAATGTACCTATATAAGGACATGGGATTGGTATCTCGCTCCGTGTCGATAACCAGAATATCGATCAGCTTTCAAGACATCAATCCACGTACGTCCGACTTGGTGGTGCCTTGCTCTGGGTCCCCTCCTGTGCGAATCCTTGACTCCTGGCGCATTCGGAGTTCGACGCACCCCGAATCAAACACAACCACACAATGTCCGTCACCTCCCTCCGTCACAGCGACATCCAAAATCGTTACGCATTAACGTTCATTACCCCAACCTGGCGTCAACTTGTCACTATGCTGGGTGGATAACCCATGTCCTGGCGACGCGAACGACTTCTTCGTAGTTGGACGCAGGAATCACTCAAAGGAATCGTGCCCTACTTTATCTAAATGTTGATCCGATCAAGTGAGTCCTAACTTTCGAGCTTGTTTCGAGCTCGAGCACTCTCTATACATACATGAAACTGACCTGACTGCCAATACACTAGGAATACGGGACTCTGACGGTGGACACTGCAATGCCGGCTTTGAGTCGGTTGAGAGGCGTGAAAACGACGCGTCAGAGTGTTCGTGTTCGTTTGGGTGATACATAGCTTCGCCCACCGGTGCGTTTTTTNCTCATATAGCCTTTCGGTCATCGGGAACTCATACTAAGACTCCTCATAGGTCAGTCCGCCGCCGATGCTGCACCATGCATCTCTCGTCCATTCCCCCTGCATCCCTCAACCGACTTCCACGATCGTGTTCTTGACGGCAACAAGGTGTTTCTTTTTGTGCTCCCAAACCCCACGGTCGTCGTCAACCTGTGTCAATGATACGCTCCCCAATGCCTGCACTCGTCATCCTCATTTCGCGGTTTCACTAGGCACCATTGTGTAAACCCCTCACGACTCCCACCTTACCCCATTAGCGGACGTGGCGATCTCGAGGTACGAACCTTATGGCTTTGCTTGTACCCAAACCTGGATCCTCGGTTCTTGGTTCTTGGTATCCGATTGGGGAGGCTATGACCGATACGAGGTCATGACAGACGAAGAAGACGAACAGGTTGCAGAAAAACTTGGACGAGGGAATATTCTGGTTATGATTGATGCGATGCCGGAGCGGTGGAAGATGACGATCATGATGGGCATGTGGATGAAGGATTACTGCGATGGTTCCGACAGGAATTTGAGAGCGGAAACAGCCTTCATCGTTCGAAGGCTCTCTACGCACCTCGAACCTCTGTCGTCGCCGCCCGACACCGGTAAATGAAACCTACAATCCACCATTCATCAGATGGATGACTCTTCACCGAGCTTGGCGTACGGGACATCGAAGGGTAATGCGCCTCGTCAACGTCGTACCGCCTTGTGCCTATCCTCGACTAAGGATGCTTCTCCTCACCTCACAAGCGGCATGTGGTGGGTTGACCGAGACGGAGCGCTGAAGATGTCAGGGTCTCGAACCTTGAAGCTCGACTCTTGACCCATGACCTTGGGAGGGAAATGGAAGAGCGGAGGCGGAGGGATGCTGAGGTTGAGGGAGACGAAGACGTCCCTGGGGGTTTGACGAAGAAATGTCGTGTTGGCTGCTTCTTAGGGAGTACTGAAGAAGAATGGAAACTTGAAGGTATCGGCCTAAGGTACCTCTGCTGACGGGGCTTGCGCTATTTCTTCGTCCCCGGACCCCAACCCCTGCAACCGTCAAAGCAAGTCAGCCAACCGTTTAAGTTCATCGATCCTGAAGTGTCCCGGTGACTCCCCGATCGCCAGGTTACCTCCAAGCTCATCGTCCCGCCTGTCGTTGATCTCCTCAAGGTGCCCTGTCGTCCATGTCGTCGCAATGCCTAGAGAAGCCACCACGCACTCCGTCTCCGGCCGACCTCTTTACCTCATCCTAACCTCGTCCCCGTGATGAACGCGCTGGCCGGGTTTTTGGAGCTCGAGCCGTGAAATTCGAATCTTGCTAGAAAGCCTCGGTGCTGAGAGTGTGTGCAGACGGAGAGGGGAGGTCGGGCGGGGAAGTACATGAAGGATTGGACGTCAGCGACGGATTGGACGTCAGCGACGGATTTGGATCCAGAAACCGCGCTCCGAGTTCGTGTTCCCCCATAGGAACAGAGTCGAAGCTGCGACTCATGCGGCTCTGTCTGTACTGCACGGTTGCGTGGCATTCATGTTGCTTTACTATCGAAACGCTGTTGCACTTTTCCTCAATCTTTTTTCGCGCCGAGATGCTTTGACATTGCCGCGTTGACGTTGCAGGTCAATACGATCCTTCAAAGGAGCTCGAAGGGTAATGATCTTCGACGGAAAATGCGGTCGTCTAGACCGGTAACTCCTTGTTATTGTAGCAAAGTCACGCCGAGGTGTTGTTGATACAATATGCTCGGGCCTTCGCTAGCACAAGGCTAGCTCGTATTCACGGTCCTAGCCGCGACTCACGGTTAGTACAGCGGGTGTACTGCGAAATGGCTTGTTGTGCTCATCATGATTGACTCTAGGTCAAAGCAACGGTGTTTCATCTTCGATTCGTACTTCAAGTGCCAAACCACGTCTAGAGCTCGAACCAGTGTTCACCTGGATATCCTCTGCCCTCGACTCTGGGTTCGAGGCCCAATTTGAAGTGAGTGTCAACCTCTTCCTTGCGATTCTCGTTCTTGTTGACTGAGACGGCTATTTGTATAGATGCTATCCAAACGCTGGTTAGTAATTATCAATAAAGATTGGAGGACGGACGGGTCGACGCCCTTCCAAGAATTCGATATTCGCGTTCCAACCCGTTCATCGCCCCTGGAACGTTGTCAGGCTCGATGACTTACAGCTCAACTCGAAGCGGTCATCATGACGCCATCCACACCTGTTACACGCCTCCCACTTCGATCTACATACACCGAAGAACGGTCACAGCGGTGCGGTGATCGTATACATTACAAATTAGCAAAGAGAGGCCGAGGCTCTGGAGTAGCCCATGGTGCGTTGACGATCCTCTTATCCAAACCTAACCTAGTACCTGACGTCGCACTTCTGAACACAGACAGTAAATTCCTCCCTCTGATATGGGGATGGGGGTAACCGATACCGAACTCGCGAGCTGGATTACCCAAGGCCACATAATCTTTGTCTTCTCCTTCACAACCTGATCTGTCAGGGACCGTTTCGGGTTTTGCTGCAGACGTTCAGGATGCGACTTCAGAGATCGCAAGAAAAAGCATGTCAACAAACTCTCCCCTTTCGCGACCCCCTCAGTTTCTCAATGTGTTCTCCCCGAATCTGTCCGAAGCCATACCTGAAGAAGCTTGATTGGACCCCACGTAAAGTCGCGACGGTCAGCTATCCCTCGGCCTGTACTCAATCACGACCTCGTGATCACCCGAGGGCTTCAAATACTCGAAGCGAGTGCTGACGTAGAAGTAATCTTCCATGTCCGTCGCTACCACCTCCCAAGGAAATACCGACTCCGATTTACCTCTCAAGCCGGCAGGGACAAGCTTGGCGACGCTACCTTAGGGTGTTCATTGATGGAAATTGTTCAACCTACTATCGAAGGGCATGCGATCTCGGTACTTTCGCAGATGCGTGAAGTGACGAGATGGTCGAACGAATCACGATGCGAGAGGAACGAACAAAGGTTGTTGAATCCCAGAAGCTCGTTTGGGCGAATCGTGGTCGCATTGACGCCAGTTCTTCGCAACAAACGAGGAAGTATAGAGGTATGTCATATTCAAATGTATCGAAGTGTACGAAAAGCATGTAGCGAAGTATGTAAATCAAAGTGAATGTAACCTAAATGTGGGGAAAGAAAGATGCCCAAGAAACGGCCTGCGTAGCGGATGATGATAGGTTTCGAAGGAGAAGAAAGGATTGTACGAAAAGGATGATACGTGCGATTAGGTATGCGTTGTGGAAAATTGGGACTACAATTATGTGAAGAAGGATGAATGCCCCTCCCAGTATCCCATCCTTTTTTTCGAGGAAATCAACCAAAGTGACGAAAATGCCCACAAGAAAGGAAAACACGACCGGAACCAAAGAAACACACAATGATGCTATCTTCCACGCCATAAGCTCTAGCCGGGAGGGAAATTCGAAATTCCAGGCGAGCAGATGAATCCCTCCGAAGAGGGTGGCACTGATGAGCAAAGCCAGGTTTTGGGCATTGATTTCATCAAAGTTGAAGGAGAAATCAGAGTCACCAACAATTCGTCCATGAACTGGCCAAAGCCACGCCCCAACCAAGAAATCTCGAAACTCGAGTGTTTCATATCTTGGCATCGAAGGATGATGAGATGATTCGTCCAAAAAGATCGGTCGCTGGACATCGTACGGCTTGCTAAACCATAGCATGTACAACATCGCGCATATAGTGGCATAGGCGAGTGTCATAATCTCGAGTTCGGTGATGGCCAAACGCTGGATGACACGGCCGCATAGCTGAGAGACGAACCAGATGACTTGAAGGAGGACTATGGTCTTTGCGAGAGCTTCGCCCTTGGTCACGTTTAGTATGTCTGCTTCTTCGAATCTTGGCCAGGGTCCTTGAGAGACGGGGTCCCATGCTCCCTTGGTTTCAGGATTACGAATGGCGAAACCCCCCATGAGAAAAAAGTAAGAATGGGTAAGCGTCCATTCGAATGCTTTCAGGAAGATGAGCCGGAGTTTATGAGCAAATAGAGTATATGCATACCTGCGGGCTCAGATTTGGCATTGGCATGAGTACCTCGCATGTGTGATGATGGGGAACCTGCGAGCAGTCCATGCTCCATCTCTGGTGATCTATCATCGGCGGGCTCAGTGGGCCTCGCAGATTTTTCACTGTGTTCTTGTGCTGAAAATGGTTAGCTGGTAGCGGAGAAAGAAGTACATGGGTAAATAGCTGCGACAGATACCTTTCACAGATATTTCGTGTGCTCGCTTCCACTGATGCATCGCCCAACAGACCATCATCTCCGGTAGAATGAGTGCCCAAAGCATGATCTTGAGGCGCCACCAAAGCTTTCGCCACCACGTCGACGAGACTTTGGCGGGAGGGACATTGGGATGGATGGCGGTCCACGTGCACGTGAAGATAATAGAGAGGCAGCTCCACACGATTTGGATTGGGGATCGAGTGTCAAAAAGGGGAAGTTCTTCGATTACTAGGCACATGGTCTCGTTGGACATGGGTAGGACAGAGTTCTGAGAGGACGCGGAATTGATTGAGCGGTATTACTCAACTCATCGAGGTCATTGAACTTATAGGAGTCCAGCAAACGCCTATGCGATCAGCCAAATGTCGAAATCTTTGTGATTTGGCAGTGTCGCATCAGATACAGTGGACTTGTGTGTGGAACCATCCCGAAAACACAGAAGAGTCGGACGGTGCGCAATCATGATTCTACGCAGGAATGTGAGAGGGAATTTGCGGATAAGGTAAGTTACTGATATAATATCCGAAGACTTAGATACTTCTGCGCACCGGAATTGTACCGGGATCTTGCTCAAGCCCCGGCGTGCAAGAATACAAGGATAGATCCTCGTCGTCTTGCCATTCGAAGAAGCTTCTTCAATACAGCCTCGACCAAATGCTCGAAATCGTTAGAGATGACGGCAACGTCAAGGTAATACCATCACATCCTTCCAGTTCCATCAATCAAACCCCCTAATCCAACAGTTGGTCACCGAGTTCGAACGATGTTACTGTTACAATCCCACCTTTGAGCAGAAGTCCTTCTGAGGCTTAGAAGTACAATAAATCTCCGCTTCGCAAGCTATGCCTCCTGCTCACTCATTCACTGACCCGTCAATCCAATTGGGTCCGATGTTTCGTGTCTCCCCTGTTCCAGCTCTCCTGGGACTCCTGATCTCGTCGGAGACTCGGAGTCCGAATCAGACTTCGGCCAGACAGTTGGTTTGCTTTCTATTCTACCATCAACATCGCGCTCGATGTCAGCGAAGTCGGCTCCAGGGTACGTGGGTATCCTAGCTCCGCTCTCTCTAGACTCATATTAGATCTACCTCATACTAGTAGCCCCCTGTACGCCGCGCCCTTGACTCTGGGTTCAGGCCTCGACTCAAAGCAAGATTCAATCTCTTTCATACTGCATCTAGTACTTGTTGACTCAAGTTCAAGAGTTTGCTTAGGTCTTATCTCAAAATCCGTACGGCGATAAAGCCGACGAAGTACAATCATGATTCGACCGGCTTCGACTCGATCAGCGTCGCTGACTCTGTGCTCGTCGTCTTACAGCCAAAGTCGAGGTGCAAGAATACAGAAATTGTCAAACGCGCTGGGGAGCAAGTAACACTGATTCTCTATATCCATGGTGCGTAGACCGTATCTCTTTCGAACTCCCATTTCGATGCCTATGACTCAACGCAGCTAGTACACTCGCCTCTCTCATCTGAGATAACCAATCCTAGATTCATAAAAATGTCAACTCAACCACAAAGTCTACCCAACGGCTATCTCGCCATTGAAGGCCTGACTGACTTATCGCCGTGTTACCCTTTGGCGATCTCCATAAACGTCAAACTTGAAGCACCCACCTGGCTGCAGAGTATACGGCTCCTCTATAGTATGTGTTCGTAGCTTCATCTTAAGGTTTTGCCGCAGGTTCCCGCTTCGTGGAGTTCTTAGTCGATTGGTAGTAACTCAAGAAGTGATCGGTTCGCGTTTCGAAACCATTCAAATACACTCGGTCTCTCTTGCAGGTCACTTCGTCCCTCTCATTTTGCACGCTGTACACGGGGCCGCGATGTTCCTTTCCTTGTTTGCACTTGCCTTTCACTTCCGATCGTACAGAAATTTTACGAGAAGGCCTGACCGTCGCGTTCAACGGGTTCAACTTCTGTACTAACCCAACGAGGATTCTATGGCCAACCGTACGAAAGCAAACGGATACGAATCGAACGCCCGTGAAGAGAAGTGGAGAGATAGAGATACCCCATCCGACAGCTCGCACAAAAATATTGGGCCACTAGACGGTCAGAGTACTCTCGCCATGTCTCCAGTAGTCCAACCCCCGTCCCTGCGCCATCCTTTACGACGAAGCACATCTCTGTCTCCCATTAGACCCTTGGTGGTGTATCGCTTAGTCTCAACCGCGTACGCTTTCCTCATTCTCATTATTCCTTTATCAACTTTCTCTGAAACCACTGTGTTTTTCGGCCCTGGGACCATCTGTTGTCGAAACTCACAATGATACTCTAAGTCCTGCTGCGGCGAGAAGTTGAAACATTTTCTCCTCCAAAGCACCGAATATGCATATCTCTGGGTCGAATGTGAGCCGTGTTCGCTAGACCGTAATGAGTACGGGATACTCACTCTATATCATTCACCGATGGAAACTCAGTATCAAGTCCCGTTCCATCCAGATATCTGAGCTATGGAGAGGAATAACGGAGTCAGCCGCGTAGTCTCTCGGGTGAAAGAATACGGTATGGACTGAAGTTGAACGCCTTACCCTCGTCGAAACTGAACGTCTCCTCGTTCTTAGGAAGCGATGCAAGGCGACGTTGCTGCTGTAAAATTTGTCAATGAAGAGTAAGGATAAGAAATAAACGCTATAAACATTCATATCTCGTATCCATCCGAGACGAAGCGTTTGTAGGAGGCGAAGCACCGTATTTCGGCTGACCTCCTGTCGCCTCCTTTCAGCTCCTGATACCCTCGGAGTGCAACGGACCCCGAATCAAGCACAACCACACAATCAGTTGGCTTCCGAGTGCGTCTTTTGCCTCTTGTCTCCGTTGAACCTTGGAACGTTGAGCGGCGACACTCAACGTTCATTAGCGTGACCAGCCGTCTCCCGTCATGATTGGACTCGCGCTCGATGGATAACCCACTGTGGTGACATGAACAATATCTCCGAAGTGGGAGAATGACTCAGAGGAATGGGGCCTTGATGACATGTGTGCCATCTTTCTAGCATCCTCTATTTGCGATTGCGACTGACTTCGAGGCGCACGCAGTGTAGAGATGTGAAACTGAAAATTGGACATCGGAATGCTGGGTTTGAGTCGGCTTGGAGGCTCGGAGACGACGCGTCATCGTGTCTGTTTGGGTGATATCTGTCATGGATTACTGGTGCGTCCTTCTCTCACAGAGCATGGCGGTCGTCGAGGACTTGAACTCATAAGTACTTCCCTTAGGCCAATCTGTCGCGGATGCTACGTCGTGCATCTCTTTGGACGGCGCTTGTTGGACTCTACTCGGATGAATATTCTGCGCCTCCGAAATGATGATCTTCTTCTGTCAATGCGGCTCTCAGTGTCGCTACTCTCGGAGGATACTCTAAACCGCCCTTATCGTAATCCCAAACACTATGCCAAGGTTGAAGTGTGCCTTTGAAACCTCTCCGCCACATCATCACGCGTCATCAACATTTCGCGCTTTCACTAGACGCCATTGTGTAAACCCCCACGACTCTCTTGCTGCCACTACAAACTCGCCCTTACCCCACAAAGGGCGTGACGATGTCAAGTACGAACCGTGCTGGGATATCAAACCTGGATCCTTGGGTCTTCGGTCTTGACCGGACAGGCTTCGGCTGATACCAAACTAGGAGGGACGAGAAATCGCTGGAGAGTTTGGACGAGGAAGATGCGGAGTTGGCAGTCCTGGGGAGGCTGATGCAAGGCCGGACAGAGAGGAAGACGAAGAAATCGATGGGATCCTGGAGTATGTGGATGAAGAACCGCTCTTCACCAAGGGTTTCGTAACGCGTCATCGATGGATTAACACCTCGTCACCTGTGTATCGTCCTTCGGGTTCATGCTTGACCAAGGTCACTCATCTTCACCTCACGCGCGACGTCACATTGGCTCATGCGTAGCGCTCAGGATGTTGTAGTCTTGAATCTTGAAGCTCGACTCTTCGCCCATAGTCGTGGAAGGGACATGGAAGAGCGGAGGCAGAGGGATACTGAGGTTGAGGGAGACGAAGACGAAGACGTCGCTGGATCGTTTGACGACGAACCATCCTGTTGGCCCTTTCCAAGGGATTGCTGAAGAAGACTGGCAACTCGAAGGTATTGACCTATGGGACCTCTTTCGAGGAGGCTTTTCCTGCGCTGTCTTCTTCCCAATGGAGTCCGCTTGTCTTCGACCTCCTCCAGTTACTCTCTTGTCCTCGTTCTCGCCGACGCTCATATCGCTACACAGATTTCCTTCAATGAAGCCACTCGCGCTCAGTAGCCAGCCGAGCTCCTTCCCTCATCCTATCCGCAGCGTGAAAATGGCTTCGACGTGTTCGGTTCTAAGGGTACCGCTTGAGGGGAGGAGGCAGAGGCGGGGGAGGTCATGCCATCCTCAAGTCGGATGGGGACGAAGATGAAGATGAATCGGTCATTATCAAAGGTTTTGAGACAGAAACCATGCTTGAGTAGCGCAGGGATTCGCCTTCCTTCAGCAAGATCGACTGTCCTGGAACCCTATCAAGCTCGTCGTCTCACAGCCCAACTCGGAGCCCTGGCGATCACGGTCCCATCGCTGCCTGTCATTCGCAGCAAGTTATTCTCTCCCTCTTTGCGTCTACGTACACTGGGAATTGGGAGCGAGGTCTCGGGGGTAGTAATGCGTACAGAGGAGAAAATGCAGACCATACTTTAGAGTAGATACGTGGTGCGTTGACAGTCCCTCTATCCAAACCTGACAGGTACCTGACATCCAACTCCCCAATACAGGAAGCACATCAATCCCTCTAAAATGGGACGACTAATACCGAATCCACAAACTCGAATATACGAGTATACGAAGGCTTACCCACCATTGTGCCACCTTACGAAACCTGGTTTACTCGGAGCCATCAAGGACCGTCAATGACCATCTCACGTCGTCCTCTGCCATCTCCTCCCGTCGTTAATCCTCCGTCTAGTCCTTTTCTGGAGAGGCTACGTCTGTGAAAGAGGTGAACTCGCGATACCGACGCTTTGCTACGAACATCAGCTCTTCGACGTTCGGCCACCTCCCCAACTCTACCCTAAGCCATGAACAAAGGATCCTAGCGATGCACCCGCTTCTGCTGGCATCCCTCGAACGCACGCGAAAAGCAAATATCGCACCCGCAAGTTGCAATAGCCAGCGTTCGTAAATCAAGATCTCATGCCGCATAGAGCTCCGAGCTTACGGAGTTCGAGCTCAAATCAACACGACCCTCTGCATCCACCGTTACCACCACTCACCGGAAGACCGACCTCGATTCCTTCTACCATGGGACGGGGACAAGCCGCGCAAGACGTTGACCCAATGACGCTTATCAGTGGGCGCTAAAACGCGCTGTATTTACTTGCGCGTCGACATCCCCCATGCCTACCTATCCTCTACTCTACCTATCATCTTCTCAAGCGTGACTTTCTACTTCTGTCTCTACCTCTACCTATGCGGATGCTCTCAATGGACTGGATACTGTTTCATTTACTACATTGTTACGGATTTTCGACTCGACTGGACTCTTTTTCCTCGACTACCCATTACTTTTCATGGACGTTGCTCTCGGTTTGACTTTTCTCCCTGACTTTCCTTTGTATCTATCTTCTCTACGGACTTTATCCACTCTCCTACAATATGTTTCCTGTCTTTGATTGCGGTAACTATCCCAGTAACGATATATGACTACCAATGTTCAACGCAAAATTCTGGGTGGACTCCGCCTGCGGACGACCTTTGCTCTGTTAGAAGTGCGCACGTCGGTGGATATCCTTGCTCTTCGTGATCCACCCACAAGCTAGACGGATACAACCCAAGATGATCTTCACGCTTTCTCCAAATCAACCCCATCGCTGCGGCTATCTTGTTGAAATGAGTAGGGACGTCAGGATATCAATATGGACACCATCATTGAAGACCCCAGTTCTATGGACCCCGCCGCATGTAGACTAGGTTGCCCATCTTTCTCTACGTCCAAGGTCTTAGGGAATGTGCTTCTCTCGAGTTGTCACTTCCTTTGCGCCGTTATCGACATCATTCACCCGTGATGCGATGTGGTCCCATGCCTCTGCGTAGTATCAAAGGCCATGGGATTTCAGATGCGTGAGGTGAAGAGATGGTCGGACGAACCGCGAGAGGGATGAAGGAGGGATTCTGAACCGCTTAGGCTCGTTCGAGCGGAACTTGGTCACATTGACGTCCGTTCGTCGTGCCCAACGGGGAGGTATAGATGTATATCATGTTCATATGTACCCAGCGTGGGGAGTGTCCACAAAGCGTGTAGCGAGTGTGTATACAAAAGTGAGCGTAACCTAAATATGGGGAAAGAAAGATGCCCAAGAAACGGCCTGCGTAGCAGAAGATGATAGGTTTCGAAGGAGAACGAAACATTGTACGAAAAGGATTATACGTGAGATGAGGTATGCGTTGTGGAAAATTGGGACTAGAATGAAGTGAAGAATCATGAATGCCCCACCCAGCAAACCGAGTATTCCATTCTTATCATCGAGCGGAGAACCCACGGTGAGCACAAATCCCATAAGAAGGAAAAACGCGAGGGGAATCAAAGAAACACACAATGATGCTATCCTCCACACCATAAGTTCTAGCTGGGAAGGAAATTCAAAATTCCAGGCGAGTAGATGAATCCCTCCGAAGAGGGTGGCACTGAAGAACAAAGCCAAGTTTTGGGAATTCAGTTCCCAATTAGAGTGTGGTTGATCGAAGTGTTTGGAGAATTCAACGTCACCAACAATTCGTCCATGTATGATCCATAGCCACGCCCCCACCAAGAAATATCCAAACTCAAGTGTTTCATATTCTGGTATTGAAGGGGGATAAGAGGAATCATCCAAAAAGATCGGTCGTTGGACATCATATGGCTTGCTAAACCATAGCATGTACAACATCGCGCATATAATGGCATAGGCGAGTGTCATGATCTCGAGTTCGGTGATAGCCAGATGCTGGATGACGCGGCCACATAGCTGGGAGACAAACCAAATGACTTGAAGGACGACAAGGGTTTTTGCGAGTGCTTCACCCTTGGTCAGATTTAGGATGTCTGCTTCTTTGACTGCTGGCCACGGGTATGTACCATCTAAGACGTCCTCCACTGGAACAGGCGTCCACAGTCCCTTCGCACCAGTATTAGGGACAGAAAACCCCCCCATGAGAAGGAAGTAGGAATGAGTCCGTGTCCATTCAGCTGTGAGAAAGTCAGTTAGTCGCTTCATCAAGAGGATGAACACCGACCTGGGGCTTGGCTTTTCTCATTGGCAGTCGCCTTGATCGTATTTGATGAGGCGTCGGCGGAGAGCGACCCCGACAATTGGTCATGAACATGAACTCCCACTTTGGGTCTCGCAGAGATGGACCATGTCGTCAGTTGCTTGGGAGCTGAGGAACGGTGAGCCGAATACAGAAAAAGGGTAATGTTGAGATAGATACCCTTGGTAGATATTTTCTGGGCTTGTTTCCACTGAAACGTTGCCCAACAGACCATCATCTCCGGTAGCATAAGAGTCCAAAGCATGATCTTGACACGCCACCATAGTTTGCGCCACTTGCTCGACGAGACTTGAGCTGAGGGGACATTGGGATGGATGGCGGTCCATGTACACGTAAAGATGATGAAGACACAGCTCCAGACAATTTGGATCGCAGATCGAGTGTTGTGAGCTAGAGGCTGCTCAACTGTTGAAGACATGGCCGTTGTGGTGAGGTCCAGGATCAGGATGAGAAACCGTCAGTTATCAGAGGACTTGGGCGGCGGGAAGTGTTTGTTGCGTATTTGATTGATCAATGATGCAGCTCGGGACAAGCTCGGGCACCGAATTGAAATTCACACCACGGGACAGTCGTGACACATTTCTGAATCGCATTGCTAGGTCGACATTGAATGCCTCGGACAGACTTGTGCGAGGGAATCGGGATATCCCTCAGCGGGCGCTAAACCACGTCTATTTTGGCTTCCGCTCTGATTCCGCATCACGATATACACACCGCCTCTCCATAGCCTCCCCTGCCTCTTGCACACTATCCGACTCGTTCAAAAGCATTGTCAATACGATGTCGATCTACCATACACCATTCATATCTTTTCTCCGCCACCTCTCCCAGTCTTTCCCCTCGTAATCATCTCTTTCTCGGAAACTTGAAGTCAACTTGAAGTGTTATTGAACATCTCACTTCAACGATGACCGCTGTCATCTTGCCATCCTCGAACAAAGGCATGTCGGCGACGAAGAGTCACTATGGAGGCTATCCTGCTGGGCGTCGGGAAGAGGTGGTAGATGATTTGATTCCGATAACCGCAGCGGAGTATCCGTACGCAGGGAGGTTTGGCGGAGGGCCAACGAATGGATATGGAGCCTCGAAAGATGTTGGGGATCCACTTACTACTGCACCTCCGGAAGGCTTGTGGAACGATGTGTATGAGGACCGTGATCGGTCTCGCAAGGAGGTGCGTTTTTTGTTATCGCCGTCTCACAGAGAAGCTCATGAGCTCTGTCTACCTAGCGCGGAGAACGCGCACAACATAGGGACTATGAAGGCTATCCTTCACCTCCGACTACGCGACACGGTGGTTCTACACGAGCCTCTGTCACTTCTTCGCCAAGCTCTCGCGAGGGCTATCCAACACCACCCCAAACGATTCGGTCGGGTACCTCAAGGCATAGACGGGAGTACCAATCCATGTCGTCCTTGGCGGAGGATGCACGGCCTTCGTCGCAGGCTAGACAGGAGAGGGAGGACGAGCATGGGAAGGATGGGATAAGTCGTTCAACCCGGTCTCGCCGTCGTCCAGACTCGGACGTGTACCGTTATGACCATACAAGTCCTAGTGGCGCATCAGGGAGAAGTCAGAGCAGTCAGTTGGTCTCAGCCCAACAGCCTCCCTCTCCACAAGCACCATCTCAACCACCCACTGTCATTGTACCCCCGCGAGCTCGCTCTTCTAAATACCCCGAGTACGAGTCATCTACCAGTCGACACGAACGTTATCGCCCTTCTCGCTCTCAAACATATGCTCCAACCGATGCAATCTCAAGGCGCGAACGCGAGCAACAAGAGCCAGCACCCATCATGATCCAACAGCCGCCTTCTCCGTACGAGTCCTATGATCCTTATGACCCTAATCTGAGGAAACGAACCCGCACGCGGTCAGAGAAGCCTCCCTCTGTCGTCGTCCAACAACAACCACCTGTTATTCTTCCGTCGTACCCTTCCCCCGAGCCTTACACGTCATGGGAAGGCATTCGTCCACCGACAATTATACCTGCGCCTCAAGAACCAATTGTTATGCCACGAAGGAGAAGATCGCCCACTGTGGTACTCCCTCCGCAACCAGAGACGATAAGCATCCTGCCACCACGATCGCCAACGGTAATACCTGCTCCGCAACCCGTCATCATACCTCCAGCTCGACCTATTGTCGTCCCTTCTCCGCAACCACCTGCGATGATACCCTCACCGCAGCCAGTACCTATCCCCCCTCCGGAGCCCATTGTCGTTCCCATATATCCTAGCCCGCCACCAGTAATCGTACCCCGCATTCCATCTCCCCAGATCATCGTACCTACGCCAGAATCCCCACCTGTGATCGTCCAGCCATCCTCTCGATCGCGGCGTAGGGCTAATCGAGCGATTGTTCCATCAAGTTCTGGACAATCTCAAGCACCTGTCGTGATACCTCCGCCGACAATGCACAAATCTAGTACGACGCCGGGCTATAGCCAGGAGAAGCGTTCGAGGAAGAAGGGAGTTTCATCTAGCGATTGGTACGGCTCCCCGGAAGTCTTTGTACCTCCGCGTCTACCCCAGCAGCCGACCACTGTCGTTCCACCACCACCTGAGAAAGCATTCTCTAGGAGTAAGCATCGGAGGTATAACTCTGAGGTACGTCTGTACCTCCCACATCACCTACATTCAAACGTTTTCTAACTTTGCTTTCGTAGCCCCATTACCCAGATCAATATCAGTCCCAGCCGTCAATCGTGATCAACCCACATCCAGACGAAGCTTGGGATATCCCTCAGCGGACGGTTCAGCCGACGTCGGGCTGGAAAGGATTCCTGAATACTCTTTCGAATGCTGTGAATAAACGATGAGATGAAAATGCTGTTGTACGTATCTATTTTTGATCAATGAAAAGCTGTATTAGGCTTTGTAAACGAGACGACGGCGTGTCCCACAATCATCGGTGGCGGTGATGTCTCACCAAATCTTCGCAAGAACGTTGATACTGTGCTTGCCGCGATCCGAACTGTACAGCACCTTAACAGCTCGACCCCGCTCAGAGTAACGGTACTTACTTCCCCTCAACCGTCTTCCAAATATACACGAGCCTCGTGTCAGCCTCGAGGAGATGACCTTTCAGCTTCAGTTCAGTCGCGCAAGAACGCTTCGATTGCCTGTTAAATTTTCGCCGTGAAATCTCTCTTTCCCCTTTGACAATCTCTCCTCCAGATTCGTTGACCGACTGGTGGTCTCTCAATGGCACGGCGATGGAAAAAGCCGTGTTGAACTGAAGGAGCTCGCGCGTGGATGAAAAGCGCTCTTCTGTCAATCAATGTTACAGCAACTCGTAAGACTTCAATTTCCGTCATGGCCACTTGTTGTCGGAAAGCCTCATGTCTGACATGACCCATTACAGACGCCTACACAGACACCAAGGTGGTGATCTTATATACTCTATCTACGCACAACTTTGTATGTTTCCCATTTCCTATCCCCTCGCAGCATGTCTACAATTGACGTTCAGTGTTT
>JAPEVF010000251.1:21383-59047 GCA_029747585.1 Pleurotus djamor | reverse complement strand
AGCTCTTAACTTCTTTACGCTTCCTGTATAACATCTATATAGTTTTATGCAATAAATACTTTTTGCGTTAATATGAAGTGGTATGATTTATACACATTTATTATAACTGCTCAATTTTTTTTGTTTTGTTTATCAACGCTTTCAGAGCTTTCCTAGCTTTCCTAGCTTTTCCAGCTTTTTGTGCTTTTGAAGCATTGGCGCTCGCTATGTAAGTATTACAGCGTCTTTTTCTTGCTTTGTCATACCTCTTGTACAAAGCATAACTTTAAGCGCTTTTTCTATTTTNAGATATACAAGATACCTTTCTCCCACAGCTTCTTGATCTTATCTAGCTTCCATCTGCTCCTGGTAAAAATGATGTTTTCCTGATGTAATGAGTTGGAAAAGCCAGCCACTGAACGGTGATCAATGCCTACTTACATGATGCTTGGTTGGGTACTGAACACGGGAACGGGTTGGTGCTCTTCACTTCGCTCAACGCAAGCTGCAAGACTGCAGCTCTGAGGGAAGTACAATCTTCCGATGTCGGCGGGTCTGGTGAGGTGCTTAGCTCATTTGCACAAGCCAGACTGCCTGTGTGAAAGGGTTAGAGGAGTCCCTCATCGGTGGCAGCGGTGCTAAAGTTCCGGTAAACTGTACGTACATCCGAATTCGCAAGCATTTGTTGTCAGCCTCTTCGTGAGCGAAGTCTCGTGTCTGGTGACTTGAGCAGAGCTCTTCGCGAGCGACTTGGCTCTCGTAGCTGATATTGGGGACGTTATTACGCTAATGATGTGTTCCCCGACACGAATGGTCTCCGCAGAGGCTGTTTCGAGGATGATCAGAAGGATTATAAACCTGTGACTGATGAGGATACTTATACTGACACCCAGTTGCGATCCCTAGCACTTGAGTACCTGCGAGCACAATCATACAAATCTGGGAAAGTCTGATGAACAACATATCAGAGGAGACAAGTCGAGTGGGGACTCAAAGCCTTTACGTGTACCGGTCTGCCTTAAATGGTTTGTTGACCATGTAATAATCGTCTGCGACCTATCGGAAGAGACATGTTCTGCGACCTTGTACTCTCGTGGATCTTCATCAGTTGAGGTCTAATTTCCTCGTTGCGGCCATCCGAAATGACAAAGGACTGTTGGTTCCTCCACATTCCTTAGAGAGAGCTTTGAGTGTGACAGTGAAAAATATACTCGAAGGAGCAAAGCACAAGGCTAGGAACACACAACGTCCGTCGAAGAAGGAGCTGTGACAGTCATCGTGGGTCGTAAGCGATGTACTAGTCAGTCCACTGGTCAGATGTCCTTACCCCGCCTGAGACTGAGGCACCGTTTAGATGAGGAGATAAAGGGGAAAGGCGAGGGGCCAAAGGAACTTCGGGAAATCCTGCTCAGCGGTGCTACTCACGGAAAGTTTTACACCGCTATTGAAGTACGTAGAGTCGTAAGCAGGGATGATACATGACTCCTGAACTTTTAAGCAAGAGAGAAACCCGGTGGTGGCACAGTACTAGTGATGTACAGGTACTAGTAACTCAGTTCCAGGCTAGATCAAACAGATACTTAAGACCGACTTCAAGCTCCTCTGAGTCATTTGTTCAGACATGACGGAGTCTATTCATAGGGAGTGAGCATAGAAGAAGTAGTCAGCGATGCTTCCGACTTACTCTATTGCGTAGAACGTATTGGTCTGAAGTGTTTGTAGGCAAAGGGCGCCTGTCGTCATCTGATTTCCAATACAGCCGTTATAGAGACTGTTCATACTGCCGGCCTAGTAAATTTGATGAATTTTCTAAGTGAGTCGAAGTTGAATTGAAGCTCACTATCAAGTAGTTGCAATAGGAAAGCGAAGCTCCACCAAGTGAGTTCAAATTTATAAATCCAACCAAACAGGTACCAAGCGAGTAAGCTCGCTCGAACTGAGGTTGTACTGTGAAGCTAGGACCTAGTGATCTGCTCGGTTAGCATCAAGCGAGGGTGATGGTACATAGCAGAGAAAGGAAAGATGGGCGTACATGTTGGCTGGCTCGGGAACGCGCAGGGGAATGGGTTGGTAGGCTTCACTTCGCTCGCCGCTAGTTGTTGCACCGCTGTCCTGAGAGCAGTACAATCGGCTGACAAGGGAGGATCTGGAGACGTGCTCAAACCATTGGCACAGGTGAGACTGCCTGTGGAGATGAGTGACTGATGAGTTGATGCGAAGGTGGCTAAGCGATTAAGTGAAAGGAGTACTGACACCCGAATTCGCAAGCATTGTTCGTAACTCGTTTGATGAGCGACGTGGCAGCTCGAGAGACACCTTTATTGAACGAACTCGCTCGGGAAGCGGAAATCGGAGATGTGGTGACAGTGATAACATGCTCCCCAACGCGAATGCTTTCCTTGCTAACTGGGTAGGAGGAAGAACGTCAGTGGGAAACGATACCGCGGCTGGCTGGACATGGCTTACCACCAGTGGCGATGGCGAGTACTTGAGTGACTGAAAGCGCGATGATGACGAGGGACTTGATAGAAGCTGAAACGAACATGAGGGTGTAAAATCTGGGAAGACTCAATATCAGTGGGGTCTTGCAGCTCGACCTTCGATGTGTTCTTGACTTTAAATCCCCTTCATTCACAATTCAGTTAGGAAAGCCTTGTCGCGTTATGTTATGCTCGGCTTGTCCATCACTTCCCCGTAAGCGTGCCCCACTGTGCAGAAGGCGGCCTTGATGGTGCCTCCACGCCAAGGATAGATATATCCGCGGTGCGGAACATCTGGAAGAACACCATAAGGACAGGTACGCATTGGCGCACCCAGAGCGGACTGGGTAAGAGATCGACAGAGCAGGCAGGTGATGTTAACGTTAACATGGAACCACACGAGTCGCAGTGTACCAGTACCAGGCCATTTACGGGCGCCAGAATTCCCACCGCAGATCACGAACTTTAGGTCAGCCACTTGATTTACTTCTTGGTTCAACCCTGAGGCACCCACATACCTAGAGTATTAAAAACTCGACGCACTGGTACTAAGTTTATCCTTTGACATGGACATCGGTTTCATCTCGAGATACAGGTTCAAAAATGAAATTGGCGTTTCGGAACTTTCAAGGGCTGAGTTACGTAGGGAATGTGTCACTAGCCCACGGTTGAAACATCGACGTGACGAACTCTGGAACCAAAAATGTTTAAATCGGACGTTAGTGGTTTCAGTTCACGGTCACTCACTCAAGAGCATAAGCGAATCCGGGGTTGGATTGTAAGCAGAAGCCTCCGGTCTTCAGTTGCGTGTTGACACAGGTACCAAAAAGAGTCGGCGTTACTCCGGCCTTTTCGACGACTTTAGACGACCAGCAGCCTGATTTAATTGTAGGGGAAGCTCACCATGAGGTAATGACAATATGATTCGGACGGACCACCAGCGGAATTTAAGTTGATGAATCCGACTAGACATGTCCCAAGAAAGTACGCCTGTTCGAATCCTGGAGGAACAGTGAAGTTCGGGCCTATACAAGTAGAGTCATAAACGGGGAACCAAGTCAAAAAGGACATCAAAGACGTACAACTCGCATTGGGGACAGTGCAAGGGAATGTGTTCGTTACCTCGCTTTGAGCAAGTTGTCGCAGGGCCGTGGAAAGTGCGACACAGTCGGCGTCCAGAGGCGCGTCAGGCGAAGTGCTCAAGCCGTTAGTACAGGTGATCGAAGGGCCTGATGGCAAATGTGAGAGGGCGGATTGAGGAAAGGAAGGCGACCTCACATCCGAAGGTGCAGCAGTTGTTCGTCACGCGCTTAGTGAGGGTAGTCTCACGGACGACCGCAGGCGAGGTTCCTCGACTGATCGACACGAGGCGGTCGGCAGATACAGGTCGAGTGACCGTCTGTATGATGTGATCTCCAACGCGGATGGACTGCATATTAGTAGGAGCGCGGGGCACTAGAAGGGGGAAGGTTGGCGCGTCCAAGACCGCGAGCTCAGTAGAGTACTCACGTCCTGCAACTGATGCTCCTAGGACGGGGAGACTGATGACGGAGCTAATGATGAGACTGGTGAAGATTGAGTGAAACATAATTCAAAATGAGAGGTAGGTGTTAAAGACTGGAGAAACCTATTGACCTTTGATTTATAGCGAAGAAGAGGATGGTAATTGTGGATGTTAAACGGAGTGACTTCGCTGTTCCGCACCAAATTGTTAATCAGTCACATCGGAAGGTAGATGTTCGATGGTCCTAGAGAGGCTCGGGATAATCTGGACAGATGTCATGCACAGCGAGGTGTGTCTAGAGAAGACAAAGTCGGCCATGCATGCCTGGTCAAACCGAGGTATTACACGACCATCGTGTTGAAAGTCGCCCAATTCCCTTGATCATTCTCAGTCCCTGCCCTTCTATATTGTCCGATCACTGCTGTTGAAGGCACATCGGTACAACACGCGCGGTAAGAGGGAGTTCCAAAGGATCACGGTACTAAAACCGTGTCAGACATGTAGTGCCTGACATCCATGCACCGTCTGAAGTCGGACAAAGCAGACATACGCGATGGGTATTAATAGCAGCCTCCCGCTGAAGACATCACGAGGCCAGGCACAGCCTGAAGATAGATATCGACAAGGATCCTCGGGTTGTGATAACCGCGGAAGCGACCACTTGTCATTCCACGTATCAACTAGTAGGCCTGAGCCTCGTACCTGAGTGTGAAGTTCGGACAATGCGCGCGATGAAGATGAAGATAACGCACATCTGTATGATCCATGACACTGTGAAGTGGTATCCCCAATGAGAGGGCTGCGTCGTATACAAGTCCTTGACGTCGCTCGAGGAAACACCGGAGTCAGCATGCAAGCAAAGGCTTGAGGACTAGTCTCCGGGGGTATGACAGAGCAACGCTATGCAAGTACGTCGCCCTGTATGTCCTCCAGTTCTATCAAAGGAAGTTAGTACCACATGATACTCAAACAGTTCCAGGAAACCCACCCTTCGTGCCATCGTTTCCGCAATGGGCATTGGGCACCGAATCAGCAGCAGTCAGACACACTGCTAGGCCAGAGTCATACGAGCGCGCCCGGCTTTTTCACGAAGAACTTCCCATTACTACGAGAAAGCAGCACCGACAGGACAAGGTGAGTCCGAGGGGAGCTTGAACAGATTACAGAACTTTGGAACTTGGACCAAACTTGGACCAAACTTGAACGACTTCCATTTCAGCGCTAATTCAACATCCATCTTTCTCAATTGGCGCCCATTCTGTTCGCCCTTCTACTTACCACTCGCTGAGGTTGTCAATTCTGAAGCGTGAAGCGATAAATCATCCAGCTATAATAACTTGTACTGGGAATCACCATGAACGCCACGCTCAAAGCACCGCGCACGACAGAAAACGCTTCTGGAACGCCTTCGGCCAGCAAAGTGTCGTAGGCCATAGTTTAAAGGCGAAACTTTGATGGTGGGCGTGTTTCTATGGCTCTTTTACATAACTGACTAGCCACGATGCACTCCCGTAGCCCTTCTTTTTGCACAATGCAAGCTTATTTGTATTGCACGCCGTTCTGCTCTCACAGTTCTCCATGAGTCCATATTCAATGCATGCAAAAGAGCTGTGGGTATAGACACTATCTGAAACGCCTCCATGGAATGCTTAGTGTTCTCGTACGACGATACACGATGTTGTCTGTCTAGGGACTCAGACCGTTAACACCTTTCACCGGGAACACACGAGGTCTCGTACACCGATTTCGATGACTTCTTCCGCCTTCATAAAACTCGCTTCTTATTCTGATACGTTCTTACGGACGACGTAACCCACCAGCCCGAATCTCCGTGGAGCGAACGGCGAGTTGAAGGTGTGAATCCTTCAATAATTCTAGCTTTGAACCCCAACAATATTCTCTGACCCGCCCTTGAGAAAGCCCCCCAAACCAAGGGCACCTCCCACCCTTCACCTCCCTCTCTTCTTCATTGACTAGTTTCCTTGTTTTTCTCCCGACCACAGATTCAAAGACCCGACCAACGCTTATGATTATGGCGGATGTCACGTAAGTTCATGCGGCACCTCGTCTTGATATTCGGTTACTTATGCTGGGGCCGTCTTGTTGCCGACTGAACGCCGCGAACTCATACAGACCTCGTCCCTACAATTCCGTCGAAATCCAAACCGCTATTGCTGCTGCACAAGACGAGGCAGCCGCCGTGCCTTTAGACAACTATGACACCGTAACAATGAACGGTCACTTACTAGGGTACGGCCCTGGCGACCAAGACTCTGGCATCGACGTACAGCCGTTTAAACGACTATCCGTTGTCGAATCGTTCGACGCACCATCCCAGTCAGACGTCGTGGAGGCCAACGACCCCATCGACATTCCCTTCTTCGAATTCTCTGATTTTGCAGGGGATTTATCCTTATCACCCGCGTCCTCCCCAACCCCTTCAATCTCCTCAGAGCCGCGTGCAGGTTCGCCGTCCTCTGTCGCAAGCCCTGAGTCGCCCCCTAGGACGTCTACCCCTCCACGGGAACGACGGTCCAGAGACCTCCCTTCTCCACAACTATCTCCCGTAAAGAGCGCCACCATGCTTCGGGGATCGTGGCCACTTGTCAAGTATGTCGGTAGAGGCACACCCATCGACCGCACTAGAAGAAGCCAGTGGGGAGGTTCCTTGACATCTGATGTTGGGGAGGACGGTGTGCTCTGCTCTACTACCGTCCGTTCATCGTCGCTCGACTCTGCCGTTCAATCAACCGCTCGCTCGATTTCACCTGACTGGAACTACGTCTCCCAGTCATTGCGAAGCCCATTACAAATTACTATGGGAGAGCCTGAGGGACCCGTGGCTGATCATCTCGGATTAACGGATCGCCTCCAAGCATCGCCCAAGGAGTGGTCGGAATTCATGCAAGGTTTACTTGAAACCACCGCCAAAGAGTCTGCGGCTAAGGCACCTGACCTTCTCGAATTCCCTCCGCCTCATGTCGAACCGGTCAATTCTTCGGCAGGGGGAGAAGACCCCGAAATCGATGACTCTGAAGACTCCAATGACACACCGGAGACTCAAACTGCCCGGCAATCAGAGGAAGGGCATGCCATCAAGGTGGACTTGGGCTCGGAAACCGCGCTTGATCTTAGTTTGAGTGTTGGACCGGGGGTTGAAAGGTTTCCATTTCCGGAGTATGCGTCTGGGAGGGCGTCACCTTCGATTTACTCTACTGCGCCGCCTACACCGCCTGCCTCTCGGCCACCCTCTCATACCGAACAAGGGTTCAGGCATTCTATGCATTCCGAGGACTCAACGGCCAGCTCGTTGTCCCTGTATGATGAAGCAGGCAAGCCCCAGTGGTGGAGGAAGTTCTTAACCGGTATCGGTCGCATGCAGAAACTCAGGCGACTCCTAAGATCGCTCAGTCATAACCACTAATTCAGTGCGTTGAACCGAAGAACACCGTGTGGAAGAGCGCTAGGCTCGAGACATTTTGGTTTGTATCGACTTTCTTATACCTCGGACGGTCCTTTGGACAGAATGTTATACCTTTCGTCCCTCGACTTTCAGACTTTTCTCCACCTGTTTGTATATTGATTTCTTTCAAGCTCCATCCAACCGACGCCATGCTTGTCGCGGCAGCATACCACACTCATTTCAACAATTTTGTATTGATCTTCTTAAAATCTCGCAAACAATCGTTCCCTTGTGTTATTTTTTGATTCGATTTCTCTTGTATCTATTACCTTTTATGACACACTGTAACGACGATATTTCGACGCATAACTCATACTGCCCGCCTTGGTCGCCGCAACCACAAAAATAATGTTGTGCCGCTCATTGAGTGACCACATGCCATACTCTCACCTCATTGTAAGCGCACAGGGTAAGGATACTTTGGAAGACATGAACTCGCTCAACTGCTCCTTCACGGCTGTTGATCTTGGTTTTTCGCTCCAGAGCCCTTTCAAGTTTCTGATTCTCCTATACTACTCTTATCACGTGCTGAACCTACCTTATGCGTCCACTGTGTTGACAATGATTTATCTTGTGACCACGAGTCACAATCCTTCTCTAGTCTGTGTTATTATCTGAGAATCGACTCGAGTCTTCGAGCTTCACGCGCGAGCTTCCTGGGTAAAACTTGCTCAAGATTGTGTTGAACGCGGGTGAAAAGACATCCTCATAATTTTCTAATAGCCAATGGGACTCGGAGCGTTGGATAACGTTCACGCCTCGATATGTACCGCTTTGACCGGCAGTATTTCTTATGTGTTCACCTCATGTTTACCTCATGCCACTTCGCATAAATACGCGCATATATCATCCATGAGTGCTGCGAGCTGTGCTTTACCCCGGGGTCACTGAGGTGAGTACTATCTATCACCAGCCATACATTTCGATGGCATTTCTTGACGGGGGTTCGTAGTTAATTCCTGAATTCTTCGGATACACCTACAGGCTCTGAGGCTATCTGCCTATCTTACCCGATCCGATTTACCAGAGACAAAGCTCCTCCTACCACCTTAGCTCGACTCGATTTTTTTGTTACTCTCCCTTGCCTGCTCGCCGCCGCGTCGTCTATCACCCACGCTAGGCAGATCTGCAGACGACCCGTCGAGGTGAGCGTTTACCGGGCACTGATGATTTTCCTTATAAACACAAACCGACGTCCCCCCNGTCCGTAGGTGGCATACTTACTGATCCACCGAGCTCCCATAACCAGGCTCCTACCGACGGAGCCCAAGGTAAGTATACCAATCTAGTACCTCAAAAGTTGAGAGAACTGAATGGTCTTGGCTTAGGGAAGTTAACGTTCAGTCCCATGTCTTCTTCAGAATGGACCCCAGCCTGGCAATCTGAGCCACTACCCATCTCCCACCTCACTGAGGTCGTCCAGAGTCGCTACCTTGCGTTCATCGAGAAGCATCTAACGAGACAAGTACAAGTCCCCCCGGACGCGTTACCTCTGCCGAAGAAGTACGACGGAACGCCCACAATCGAAGCATTCGATACCTGGTTTTGTCCTTTCATCCGGTGGTTGAGTTGCTATCCCTGCGAGGGTCCAGGCGTCGACAGGCTACGTCTGTTGCTCATGTCATGCTTCCTCGAGGGACAGGCATTGACTTGGTTTAACCGTGTCGTGGATGGATTCCACACTCTTTATCAATGGACGTTCAACGAGGCTATCATTGCCCTCTACGACCGCTTCATAACATTGAAGGCGGTGCATGAAGCGGATGAGCTCTTCAATGCCACTAAATACAACCCCAAGTCTGGCGTCCGAGCGTTTCACGATTCGCTCTCACATCGGGCTGCGAGACTGGTTTACCCTCCAGGGGAGAAGACAGTCATCAAAAGATTTCTCGGTGGACTCCCGCGGGAGTTTATTGATGAAATATTGCGTCAAGCTGAAGGCCCGATGTCCGAGCTGAGCTGTGCCGAAATCGTTTCGTACGCGAGTCGTGTCGAAGACACACTCTCGATGACCACAAAGCAGTCACAGTCTCAAGGCAGGAGAGCTTCGCAACGGAGTAGCTGATGTATGCAGTGAGCTCTCACACACAGTGTAAAAATTCTTTGACCAATGCATCAACTTGAACACCAATACTTGCTCTAGATTCCCGTCTGAATCCCCTGTGGACCAAACCGCACGCAAGCCGAGGATAGGAGGCAATGAGCATAAGTAAAACACATTCCCCTTTATTATTGTTTCCTTCCATACCCCCAACGATATACAGTCTACGTTAAAACTACAGAGAAGATGTCCCGTTCTGAAGACCAGCACCATCAGAAGATTCAAGCAAAACAGCAAATCAAGCCAAAGGTGGCACGCCGTTTACATGATCTATACGGCGACGATACTCCCGACCCAGAAGGGGAAGAGCTCACGACTCCTCCAAGTCCCAAACCCTCCAAACACACAAAGTTCGTCGAAGGACGCTACCTTGCGTTCATTGAGAAGACGCTTGCGACCCAGCTCAACGTTCCCCCCGACGCACTCCCAAAACCGAAGAAGTACGACGGAACCCCTAGCATCGAGGCGTTCGACGCGTGGTTCCATGGATTTATCCGATGGCTTGGCTGCCAGCGCTGCGATGGACCAGACCTCGACCAAATGCGTCTTCTTTTGTTGTCCTGTTTCCTTGAGGGACAGGCATTGGCTTGGTTCGACTACGTGGTGGATGGATGTCGCTCTCGCCAGGGGTGGACATTCAACAAAGCTATCATCGCCTTGTACGACAGATTCATCCCTCACAAGGCTATCTGCGACGCGCAAGACCTTTTCGACGGTACTAAGTACAACTCGAAATATGGCGTGCGAGGGTTTTACGAACTACTCCATATTCGATACGCAAGAATAGTTTGGCCTCCAGGGAGGCGCCGCTTCATCGCCAAGTTTATCAAAGGAATCCCTCCCGAAGTCTACCAGGGGATCATCAAGAACGCCGAATGTGCCGATGTATATAGTCTGCCTGTGAGCAAATTGCTTGACGCAGCGATCCTCGCCGAACGGATTGAGAACGATGATTTGAGCAGAATGAACAAGCGGTTCTAGCGTGTAATATTTGCGTCCGGGGGAGCACGGTCCAAATCAAAGCCGCGCAAAATTTTCGCAGCGTTTGCAAAGCGTTTGTCAAGCGTTTGTCATAGCTTACGACGCGGTGAAATCCCGTTGTCGTTTAAGAACCCGTGAGATGCGTGATGCACGGAGCTCAGTATCGATTCTTTTGCTCTTTGAAGTTGAAGTACACAGCTCAGGATGTATTTTCTTGCACAGAAACCTCACCAGTCCGAGGGACCATGTTTGATGTTGGTCCCAGAGCCTCCTTCTCCTATATCACATGTCATTATTTCCTTTTTCGTATGTGCCCTGAAATTCTTCTGCCCCATTCAATGTTTTCGAGAGATCGTCGTTTCGCGGATCCTAATCCTTCTCTTTCTTTCTGTGTACACTTGTCGCTATGACACGCGATACCCCTCTTATTTTCCCTTTGATTGGCGTGAACGCGTCAGCGCTACTTAGCTTGAGCTTAAAAGAGGCGAAGGTTCTTCTCCCCAAGGACCCGGAGTCGAAGTTTCAACGTTTTTCTTTCGTCCTTTGTCGCGCCCTCTCCCTATCGCACTCTTCACTCTTAACTCGTTCATAGGAACTGAAAAAGCAATTCAAGGTAAGCTGAATAGAAACTTTGAAGATTGGCAACCTTCAGATGTTTTGTTGTTGATTTGGAAACCAACCTCTAATTCCACGTTCTACAGACTATGTCTTCTCCAGGAGAAAATCAAGGGCAGTCTACAGCCCTGCCCATCTCCCAACACACCGAACATGTTCAGCACCGCTATCTGGCGTACATCGAGAAACACCTTGCTAAACAAGTCAATATCCCTTTGGACGCGCTGCCGTTGCCGAAGAAGTATGATGGAACGCCCAGCGTGGATACATTCGATACCTGGTTCCACACTTTCGTCCGGTGGATGAGCTGCCACCCCTGCGATGGCTCAGATCTCGACCGAAAGCGTTTGCTGCTCCTCTCCTGCTTCCTCGAAGGACACGCACTGGCTTGGTTCGATCATGTCGTGGATGGATACCAATCTCGTCGTGAATGGACGTTCAACGAGGCCATCATTGCCTTGCACGATCGCTTTATATCATGGAAAGTGACACACGAGGCGGAAGAAATCTTCAATTCCACCAAGTACGACCCGAAGTATGGCGTCCGCGCGTTTTATGAGTTGCTGTCTCTTCGGGGTGCTAAAATGGTTCATTCTCCTGGCCAGCGTACAATCGTCAAAAAGTTCCTCAACGGCATCCCACCTCAGTACATCCATGGCATAATGCTCAGGGCTCGAGGCTGCGACTTATTTGAGCTGGGCATTGCCAACCTCGTTTTGTATGCGAGCCTCGCTGAAGACGATTACACCCTCGACAAGGAGCTGGAGCAAAGCGGGAGTGGAAAGCGGAAGTGACGGGTATTTTTACGTAGAAGATCGAGTCCACCACCGTGTATAACTGGTTCACGTAGTCCACCAAGGTTCAAAGCATTGAAAACAATCTTGTCCCCGAGTGTAAGGATTGGGTATAGGAGGTACGCGCGTACGCATCTACCCTTTGATTTCCCCTGAATTATTTTTCCTCCCTCTACATCAATTTGGACAGTCGCCGACGCAAGATGGGCCACTCNTGAAAAGCAGAAAAGTATCCGCAAAACGAAACCAAAAGCCAACCTACAGGTTGCACGTCGTTCAAAAGGTCGAAATGAGGACTCGACAAGATGCGTGTGCTCTTGATGTCCTCTTTCCTTGAGGGACAGGCATTAGCTTGGTTCGACCATGTAGTGGACGGAAATCGCTCGCATCGGGAATGGTCATTCAACAACGCCGTCGTCGCCCTGTTCGACAGGTTCATACCATGGAAAGCAGTTTGCGACGCGGGAGACCTTTTCGACGGCACCAGGTACAACCCAAAATTCGGCGTCCGGGGGTTCTACGAATTACTCCACCTCCGAGGCGCGAGAATGGTCTACCCCCCAGGAAGGACTACTTTTGTCGACAAGTTCACCAAGGGTATCCCTTCCAATGTTTTTCAGCGACTTCGGGAGAGGACTATTGTTGATCTTCATTCTTTGACGTTGGACCGTCTGCTGAAAGAGGCAGTCACCGCCGAGGAGATTGAGATTAACCTTTCAAGGATCAAGGCCAACAAGCAATGCTAGGGTAGAGGAATGGGGTTCGAGGGTAGCGTCCGAAAATGTGCGATGTATTTAGGTACAATTGTCAAGCCGTTGTCTGTGTAGTGTTCACTATGCAGAGAAAGTAATGTCCGTTTACCATAAAGGATCGTCCGAAAAAGCGTCCATATCAAGCGGTTCAAGGAATGTATCATCTAAACTCTGATGAGGTCGGTCCTCGATTTTTATGTTCATCCCGGCTTTTTTGAGCTTAAGGAATTCGGGCTGCAACTGCTTGCGCAGGTACTCCCCAATCTTCAACCCCAACCACTTCAATTCATTCATCTCAATCGTCCCCGTCGGTCGGAACACCCCCGTTCGCATCCGAGACCGCGCCATCGCGGCCATTTTCCAACCGCTACGGAAATGGTCGATTTCGAGGTCTTCCAGCATCGGCAACAGTATGACGGCATCCCAGTCGTCGGTAACGAGGAGTACGTCAAAGAGGTAATCCGGCGTCGTCGTGCCCTGGATTCTGAGGTGATTTATGGACTGGAGGCTGAGGAGATAGACCCAAGGGATGACGGCGTTTGAGTCCATAGAGCTATCGGCAAGAGTAAAAGAGCGGAGCGTGCATTCGGAGCGTATGATGAAATTGTCTATTAATGCAGGATCGAGGGGAGGACTGAAGGAGGTAGGCGTTGAAAGAGTCAAAGTATGCAGCATGGGGAATTGCAGCCGCTCGTAAAATTCAGCTGGGGTACTATCCAACGAGAGGGACAGTGTCCTGAGACGGGGGAGTTTGACGACGTGTGCGATCGGAATAACGGTGTCATCGTCCGGTTCTGGGGGAGGGGCCAGCGGCGCGCCGGTAATCCAACTCAAGTGCAGATAAAGCAACCGAGGGCATTGGTCCAGTAACTCGAGCGCAGAGTCTCCGTTCATGGGGCACTCTAAGGATAGATGAGTAAGTTGACCCCAAGGAGCCTGAGGCATAGCTTGCCAACTTCGTTGCTTGAGTTCTAGCCTGCGAAGATTGGGAAGCCCTGGAGAACCACCGAGGAACTGGAAGAAAGACCCTGGTTCGACGAATGGTAGCAATCGGAGAGCGCTCCAGCGACGACTTTGATCGAAGAGTAGTTTAGCGTGTTCCCCAGCGATGGCGTTGGAACGGGCGAACTCGACAACCAGAGGATGTGGGTCTCGGACGCGGGCAAGGTAGGTTTGCATTCGCAGCATGGAAGCTTCGTTCAACCTTTGCGGGAGTGACGCGTAGCACCAAAACCCCGGAGCTGAGCAAACTACCTCTCGCCATCTTCTACAGACTTGGCCTACAACATGAGCGATTTGAAGCCTTGATGCTTGCACAGAGAAATAGTCCAGTGGAGTTGAGGGCGGTGGAACACAGGCCATGAAAGTCATGTACAACAGTTCGTCTGGCAAGACATTGATCTTGTTTGAGGAAGGGGTGATCTCCGGATAGTAGACATAAGGAGGTGAATGATGAGCACCGCAGGTACATTCGTCCTCAGGGAAGGGAATTGGCAGTCTGAAATGAACCCATCGCGGCCGGTCTTCAACCACCGGAGGGGGTTCAGGTGCTTCTGGAGGTACATCTGGGGGTGCCTTTGGTGAGGGTGACCGAGAAAATGAACGAAGGCCAAGATCCAACGAGTCGATGTCCGTGTTGACACCAGGTGACGGAGGAGTGGGCACTGGCTGGGTTGGCTGCTCGTCCGGGTTTGCCAAGATGCCTAGCACATTTGAGGGCGGGATTAGGTGTTCACTTGGTTGAGCTGGCTCGGCACGAACAATGGGAGGGGGATGATCCTGATCTACGGGGTCTGCAGGGGTTTCGGGCTCAAACGACATAAGATTTAAACCTAGGTCGTCGATGTCAGACATAGGCGACGGAGGGCTCATCGGGGAGCCCACCGGGGCGACATTCGAAGCCTCAACTAATCCTACTCTTTCAGGAGCAGGAAAAGGCTCGACTGGAGGCTTCGAGCATATGGCAGGGGAATATATCGGGCTGTCTTCCGAGGGCAAAGTGTGTTCAGGAAGTATTTCATATCCAGCATGTGCACTGCTACGACCTCTCGGGGACCAAGCCGCAACCGCCTGACGAACTCGCGTCGCAAAACGAGCCAGGCTGAGTCGAGGAGTAATCGGCATTCAAATCTAGCATGATAACCAGTCAAAAAGCATGAGCTCGTCGGGCGAACGGGGGATGGCATCGCTGAAGACCTACCGTACAGGTCGAACAATGGGGGAGGAAGAGAATGAACACTTGATATGGCGGACAATGGTAGATATGCAGTCTGACTGTCGTTCGAAAGTACAAGCGGAAATGGTGTTCCATGCTGTACGGTTGCTAACCACTGACGAGGTTTAGAAAGGCGTTTAGCATTACGAAAAAGTTTACAAGGTCATTGTAGAAGCCGAAAGCGTCCATAAGAGGGATCACTTGTCTTTGTGGAGATGCTTTGTTCTTTGGATGGATACGAGCGCTTGAACTGACGTTGAGGCGCCATTGCTTAGCGTTCCTTACGCGAATTCGACAACGAGTTAAGTCCAAAAGGACAGTCGTTATCTCTTGAGTTGCACGGCATGCAATTTATCGGTTAGACATGATGAGATACATCAAACACTGACGATCGCGCAGACTTTGAGTCCAATAACTCCTCCTCCTTTACCATCCCAACCTGGAATGGCAGCTCGACAGACTGGGCATCTAGAGTCAACGATTCAGTCGATGAAACGGCCGAAGGGAAGTTAGGGAAGCGCATACATTGGTTGACCGGGCCCCAGCGTCAAAGCAGCATTCCTCTGTAAACCCGCCTTTACGGAAGCAAAGAGACACGATCCACATAAGACATGCCCACACGGCGTAAGTGTAGCATTCGTGGGAGGTGAGAAGCAGACTGGACATGTATACGCCGATAACAGTGTCGATTTGTCTAGTTTTGTTGGCGTCGCTGGTTTGGCCCCGGGTTTCATCGATTCCCTCTTCGCAGTGGGAGAATCTATCGGATTCAGCAGACGAGCTAGGCTTGGGCTGGATACGACGGGACTTGTCTCTGGGGAACACAAGTCGATTGCAGAGGCCGAGGAACTTCCGGCCTGGGACAACGTCGATTGCTGCGTCGCAGGTGGCTCAATGTCGCTATCCGTCCTTGCCAACTCGTCGACCTCATCTTCTGAAGCAATGGAACCCATAATATCCTCAGCCCGCATTTTCCCTTTCCCTTTATCCCTCGAAGGGTTAGATGGAGAGAAGGTTGTTTCATCGTCCGTATTAACTTGGTTGCTCGGGCCAGAAGCGACGCTGGCGGATCTACGAGACGTTGACTCTGCGCTGAGCTGGCGTGCTTTCCCCTTCCCCTTCCTATTATGCCGACCGTGGCCCGATGAATTCGCGCCACTCCGAGCCGCACCCAGCACGTCGGTGTCGTCAGCCTCATCGAGTTCGAGCTTTCTCCGTTTCGACGACCGACCGTCGTCAGCCCCATCAGAAGAATAGCCAGGACCTCGCGAAATAGATTCTTCACTGACATCGCGCGCTTTCCCCTTTCCTTTGTTTGTGCGACCGTCATGGGTGCGTGATGTGCGAGAAGCGGTAGAGCCTACGCTTGAGCGAGAACGCGGTCGGAGAGGCCTGCTGGTCGTCGGCGCAGGTAGTAGCTCATCGGGTTCGAATCTTTCGATACGTCTCTTGTACATCGTGGTTCGTGTTTGAGATGTGGCCAGCAGTTGGTCCGAGCGTTCAATGACAAGGAGAAATGTCGGATGAGTAATCAGGCGCCTCAGGGACTCAGGAGATAATCCCTATCTACAATCATTGATTGGCGAAAAATGTCTTTCGGGAGGTATCTTGTTCTGGCTGACGCACAGAGCTCTAACACCATAATCCACTGGCTTAGGCACGGGAGTCAGCTAGCAAGCAGTAGATGTCTAGCTCATGTTTCTTGTCTTGCTCACGGAATCCGAACGCTTTGACTTCGATTCGAACAAGTCCTTGCAGTATCGTGCTATGACGGACCCACAAGGGTTACCGACCAGTACGGATTAACCCAAAGGATTCAACCATGTAAAGCTCAGAAGAACATGCTTCACTAGCGCTCAACCCCCGAACACAAGGCCATTTTCCCTCCCATTATACTTTAGCAGCTCGTCAATGACAATCCAGCGAAGCAATAGAGTACCTCACAATTTCTGCATAAATAATTACACTCTGGGAGGCATCACTCAAACTCACCAAGGTATTTCACCACGTACGGCCGGCCGCACCCAACAACAAAGACTTGTCTATACCTCCCTCGACCTCTAATCTATGACTCCTTTTTCAACTACCCCAGTCTCCAGGCTCCCTGTTGAGATTTTCTACGAAATCTTCAGAAATTGCGTGGAGGAGTTAATTGGGCACGCAGAGAGCATCAAAATAAGCCATGTGTGTCGGCATTGGAGGGCATTGGTTCTCGGTATGCCCACAATCTGGACCAACATTGCTGTGCGAAGTCCGTCATGCTCGAAAGGTGATTATGAACGGATCAAAAATCTTGTCCAGCGCACCAAGAACCTGCCCCTTCGGCTACGCCTCGAATATTCTCCAGGACTAGACGCAGAGGACTCCGATTCCAACATACTAGAAAAGGTCTGCGACCTTCTGGGACAACAACCCATCAAGTCGTTGGAAATCAAAGCGTTCGGAAGCTTGGAATGCGTGGTTCGCTGCCTACAGCAAGTCAACCTGCATCACTTGGCGACGCTTTCGCTCCAACTGTCTTTCACGCCTATAGAAGAAATCGAAAGTTTATGGCCGACATTATTCAGCCGATCTAAGATCACATCTTTACACTGGGATGGAGGGGTTCATATACCCGAGGACGACAGTTGGGCAAGACTTAAAAGGCTCACACTGACTGGATCCTACCCCTCTTTCATCATTGAAACGATTCTGCTATGGTGTAGAGACTTGGAGACTCTACAGATTGAATCTGTGCGACCGAGCAGAAGGGAAGAAGACTACAGTCCACTCCAAGGATGCGATGTGGACAACGCCATGACCATTAGGTAGTAGTAGCCACTTCGGCTTCATTGTACTCATAGATATCACACTACTTAGAGTATATGCACGCACTGCTATCCATTGAACGTCGAGAGAAAGCCGACACACTGACAGCGAACGATTCCTGTCCCCTAGCGTTAGCAATTTCCCCTGAAGCGCTCCTGACGTACAGGGCGCTCAATTAGCGCCAACCAAGTTCCTTGTTCCATTTCTGTCATACACACCTCGAACTTCGTTCACGACCTTCTCTTCGTTACCTTGGATACATGGGACCGAGAACTCTGGATATGGGTGCTCCTTTATATTTATCGCGTAAACTTGGACCCATAACGCGATACATGTTCAAGCGTGCTTCGCGGTCTTGAACTCATTACAAGACAATCCTGTTTTGGTTGACTTGAATGTCAACCTGCCTATCTGAAATCGTTGTTGATGACCACGACTTGGATACGCTTTGTACTCATCTTTTGGCACGGGTGGTCTTAAAAGAGTGGCTTTGATGGTTCGTTTTGAAACACCATATACCACAGCGATTTTTGGTGAGTTAATGTGGTTAGAATGCCTGATACCGTGTTGACTTTGAAGTAGACTCACTATGATCTCAACTATGGGATACCCGCCGCCTCATAGCCCGTCGCACTCAAAGCTTTGGCTTGCGGCCAGTGCGCCGTCAGCACTGCGACTTCAATCATCTCTTTTCGTTCCATCGAGGCGACCTTCCATTCCAATTTCGCCTGGTCTCCTCCCCCGGCTCTCTTCTTCACAAATCCAGCTCTTACAAACTCATGACCTCTCTTTCGGCGACTTCNAACGTGCCCCCCATTCACAAACTTCCTGTGGAGCTTCTTTGCAATATTTTCTCTCGCTGCCACTCCGTATCTCCACTTTCTAGTCTCGGCCCCAAAGTCACGATCAGTCATGTTTGTCGAAGATGGAGGAGCATCGTATTATGCATGCCGCTCCTCTGGGCTTATATTTACGCCAGAAATCCTATCGCCAGTACGGTGGACAGGGTGGGCACATACATTCATCGCGCTGGTTCATGCCCTTTGTCGGCGACTATAATCAGTGATGCTGACATGTCGTACGATCCTTCGGAGGTCATGGCCATCTGGCTGGTGCTTCTGTCAAATGCATCGAAACTACATTCCTTGCATCTTGAGCTCAGAGGTTCCCCACAGGGAATGATGGAACCCATTTCCGCCTGTTCTTTTGTCCTCCTTCAAGACCTTTTCGTGAACATCCGCTCGTGCCCACAGTTGGCCAAGCGCGACCTCCTGACTTCCATCCAGCAACGTTCAACTCTGATCTCGCTTTCGTACGCCGGGGATTTTCCTCCTTCTCTCCAAATATCCTCATTGGGCAGTTTGCACCTCAGCGGTACCTATTCCCCCACAACCATCTCTTCCATTCTGTCTCAGTGTCCTCGACTTTGTGTCTTCGTGGCGGAGGTCGTTTCTCATGATGAGCCCTCCCGTACGGGCACAATTTCGCTTCCCTACCTCCACACTCTGCAGTTGCATTCACTTGTAGACCTCGGGTGTCTATTTTCTCAACTGCACGTACCGCAACTTCGGACCATGCGTCTCTACCAACGCCTTCGTGCCGATACTCCTAGGAAATGGTCTACATTCAATGATATGCTCATACGATCGTCTTGCGCTTTACGGTCTTTCGTTTTGTCCGATCATTCCATCCGCGAACCCGAGTTAGCATCATTGCTACGTTCAACTGGGCTCCAGCAACTTACGGAACTCTACATTCGGCATCCGGCAGTCACAGACGTTCTCCTCTCAATGCTTCAATTAGGACCGACTGGTGTCTCGGATCGTCACTTACCGTCCCTCCAGATATTGCGTTTCAGTCTTTGCAAATCGACGGATGGCATGCTCTGCAGTCTTGTGAAGTCGCGAACCTCGGGCTCAGGTAGAAGCGATCAGGGTTGCCTCAAATGCATCCACATTGGTATGAGTGGAAACAACGCTCAGGACGTACTTTTCCTTGGATCACTCAAGGACGTGTCTGTTACTCTGGACCTTATTGACAGGGATATTTAGAATTCAAACTGCCTCACTACTTACTGCCTTCATTGTCAGTACGCTACGTGTGTTAACTATTTTCACTTTTCTGCCTCCAATTCCGTCATCTCCGCACAACGTACGTAGCTCTTCCTCCCCGGCCTCAGTCATAGTGCACTGAACGTAGATGTCACTCAAAGAGTCCCACCACAGGTTGTACCCATCAGGTCTAGCTTTGTTATGGATGACCAGGCTGAGACGTTGAAGGTTGGGCATGGCGAACACGTGAAAAAAGGTCTCGAGGTCTGTTTGTGAGACGATCGACAGGTCTGTGACCTCTGATAGGATGGATGCTTGGAGGTTACAGATGGTCCTCGGTTCAAGGAGATGCTCGACCTGAACCGAATTGAGATACTTGCTCCTCGCAAGCATATCCAAGAAGTCGTCCAAAGGAACTGGGAAAGACATGACAAGGGAAGTGAGCTTGTCAAGATTGATTCGACCAAAGCGCCACCATGGTGTTAACCCTGGGAAGTCCGAGAACGTATCTGGAATATCGCCACGATTAGAGTTATCCGTAGGCATCGGAGTCAACGTCTCGTATTGTTCTAAAGGTCTTTTGTCGATGGTAACGAGGGGTGAAACCTTCTCAGATTTTTTGAATCCGACGGGTCCGAGTCTGATAGAGACTGACTCGGGAGAAATTAAACAGCCTTGCAAGACAGAGAAGACATTGTTGACTAAAGCCGCAGCGTAGCGTAGATCTTCGCAGCCCGGAGGCACCGTGACGTCGATCGACGCGAGATTTGGCTTGTAAATTACGTCTCGTTGGATTTGGTCGATAGCAAGGTTATGATGAGGCGACTCCGATTGTGAAGGGGCGGATATTGTCACACAGAGATTTGGACCATCAACACTATAGCTTAGAGATGTCTGGTATAAATGGTGAGAAATGTGTGCCAATATGGATGCGAGGACGAAAAGACTGACTGAGGCAGGGAGTTCCAATGTTTTGCGTTTCACACCTACGCACTCGGGGTCGCATGGGGGTGTGGATATCGGTGTTGAGGGAAGGGGAATTAATGTAGTGCCATAATAAGGCAGTGTGTCATTATCGTTGGGCATTTTGCGGTCGTCAAGGTCGTTATGATCGTCCGGTATTGGCATGGCTAGGGCGGGATTGTAGTTGAACGATGTAGAGTCGTCTGCCGCAAATATTCGAGAGGAGGCGACAGACGATGGAGGACTGATTCCATCCATAGCGCAGGCATCATCACCATCCGTGAACTGCAAAGGTGGTACGGAGAACAAGTTGGGTGACTTGTGGGAGTTGATGGGCATCGCTTCTTCCCCCTCAGAAGAGTGATCTGACCGTCCCTCGGGTGGCCAACATCGATTGAATACCAAGAGGCTGTCGAGTTGGAGGGGGGATGGTAATGGGTTCATCCACGAAGGTATACCTGGAACGAAAACCGAATGAGATTGTCGATCTCGCATCCACCAAGCATCCACTTCCGCGACCATGTCTTGGCTTATCAAGGACGACTGGCTCAAGGAAGGGCGGGAGTAGGGGAGTGTGACTTCAACCGGAATAGAGACGTTAGGACGCTGGAGGATGACGCTCGGAGTAGGGCTGTCCGAGGTGGAGGATCGCCGTTTGGTGCGACGGAACTGGCTGGCGGTTTGACGGATTTTGGTTCGGATTTTGGTGAGCATGACGGAGACTCCAGCACCCAGAGCAACAGGTGTGGGTGCCTTCGTGGACATTCGTGATGATCGAGCAGGTCGAGTAGACATATTTCAATATCCTTCTATGAAAACAAGAGCTTATGTCAGTCATGCGAAACTTGTCAAAGAGGGAAGGACGCACCGGTTAAAGTAGGTGAATATATTGAAGCGTATTTTAGTTCAATAAGTTCTGGCTTCGTTGAACAGATTAAGGTGAGGTTTGACCAGCAAAGCTACGAGGCCAGGAAGTGGTGAGGATAGTAGCGTAGGTCGTTGCTGAGTTCTTGTCACGATCCACGCAGCATGACTTAAGTATTGACCAGTCATGACAATTATCGCGCTTTCATTGCCGTTGCAAAGGAGAAGATAATTGCAAGTCGACGCCCACAGACTGTCATGTCGAGAAAGAGGTTGTTAGGCTGGGGCGCCATTTCAAGGGAGTATCGCTCCGGTCGCTTCAACCGGTTGCATCTGGCTGAGGGATTTTATTGTAAGAAAGCTATGCCCGTCCAAGTGACGTCCGGCGGGACAAAAGGCTGGAAACTTGCTGGAAACAATAAGAAAGGATCGGCGCTTCGTGTAGCGCTCAAAAAACGTTTCTTTTCAAGCGCATGCCATCGACTGAACTAGAATACGACAGAACGTCTTCTGCGTATTCCATGTAGCTCATCTAAACGAATTAACAGGACTTCCGTCGTCAACATATTATCTCCGAATCAGATCGGGACGTACCTCTCCTGCTCTGTGAGTTCAACCTGGAACGATCTCGATATGGGGGGATACGCTGCAAGGATAGGCTACGTATAAGTAGACCTTTCTTTCTCTTCTTCCAATGGCACACTGCTTTACAGTGTGCACATCTCCATCTTCTAACACCCCGCTCTACGCAATTGACACACACTGCTTGAGGAATTCAGTAACTACGATTACGGGATCAATACAGGGACTCCATGGTAGCCATGGAGTTCTTCGAAGACTTTGGGCGAGTCGACTGAACCTTAGAAATGGTGGGTTTCTCTCGCCTGTGACGCATTGCCATGTTGAATAATGATTACATGATTAGTCTCATATTCTTTCCAACCTTCACTGTTGCCAAACTGTTGCGAATGGTCTCGATAACCCCCGACGCTGGGTCATAGCGTTCCTACTCCAGGATTACAGGAGGGACCCCGTCCTAGGGCCACAGGACCCGCGTCCGGGCCACAGACTCATCGCAGCCGCGAACAGGACGCGTTGCGGTGACGCCAACCCATCCCAGCTTGCGCCTTCCATTCAGGGTTCTTTTATACGCTTACGCATCGTCAAGACTCTCGTACTTACAAGACTCATTCTAGATCTTCGTATCTACAAGATTCTAATTCTACTCGACGAGCAGCCCCTTACACCTCCGCAACATGTACTTCTAAAAATCGCGCCAACGACTCGCGTCACGAGCCTCTAGCAAGATTAGTCAAACTCCATCGAAGAATGGCCATCCCAAGTCATTTGAAGTCGAGGTTTGACTTAGAGCGTGTACATTGTGAATTTCACATACCCATGGAGGAGACTGGTATGCACCACAGCCATCATCTTCCTCTCTCCCAAAATGGGCACCACATCGGACGCTTGGTCGTCGTCACGCCACCTCTGATTTCAATATGGACAAATCCGCCTTTGCTATTGACTCCAGTTGACTTCAAATTGTGACCCCTACCATCTGACTTCGACTATCAGCTATAGAACATGCCCTTACCTTCGCGCGACCGGAAAATCCGAGTGGGCGAGTCCTCAAGACCGCTTCATGGTCACTCCTCTAATTCTCTCATACTACTTCACTAATTCCACCCCGTTCTTAGGTACAACCAGGCGACCGACTTGCATTGCAAACACACCCTTCATATCACAACAATAAGTTCTCCCCCTTCATTGTCGACCTTTACGTATCAACTCTTCAATTCATCCATAGCTATGCGTCCGCATCCAACCCGCGAACTTCAAAACCCCAAGTTCATTGGAAGACATTCCTCAGTTGCTTCCTCTTTTTCTAACGGTTCCCCCCTCCCCCATTATTATCCATTCGCCAGTCTTCTCCAGCTTCCATCGCGCACATTCCACGTCCATATTTGAGTCCTTGCTGTCATTTGCCGTTGACCATGCAAGAACCCAAATGATGCCCAACCATCACCGTTCCAACCGGGTACAACTTGATTGCACCCAACCCACACCCCGTCTTAGTAGCTATGGCATACTTGTTACTTGTTGCGGTACATAAATGCAGAGCTTATTTAAATAAAAAAAANCGCGCTCACGCGTCGGTCAGGGGGCTCACACGGCCGCTCCGAAGGATTTTTTNATCTTGAACCTGCACCACCATCATCCCCGGCGCTGATGTTGCGTGCTGGAGGGATCCCCCGAGCTGCATTCCGCCATTGCCAGGACCAGTGTCGTCGCGCTGGGGCCGCAAGAATGGCATCTTCGACTTCGACGACATCCTCTCTGTTGGAAACCAGACAGAATGTTACCCGCGGGCTCGGGAAAGTCGTGGATGGAATAATGACGAAGGGGGAAGGGTCATATGTTGATATGCACGACGGTCGTCGCATCCTTGACTTTAGCTCTGGCATTGGCGTGACGAATCTCGGTGCGCGACTTTCTTTTCTTCGTTTTCGTGGAAGGTTGCTGAACGCAGTTTGAAAAGGTCATTGCCATCCAAAAGTCAGCAAAGCTGCTGCTGATCAGTGCATGAACATTGTGCATGCTCAAGTAAGTCGTTGCTTACACTCTTTCGTGGCGGCATATTCAGAAGTTGGTTTCAGTGCGGTATCGCTTTCCACGAGCCATATCTTCGTCTTATCCAGAAGCTCTTACCAATGATGCCCCATAAGTCCTTGGATTCGTTCTTCTTCTGGAACTCTGGCTCGGAGGCGGTTGAGGCAGCCATCAAGATGGCGAGGACCATCACTGGCCGCCAGAACATCATAACCATGCAAGGTAAGGCTGTCTCATCCATAGTCATATATATTTTGTGCTGACTCGTTTGTAGGCGCATATCACGGTCGAACCTTCGGGGCCATGGCGGTAACCAAAAGCAAGACGGTCTATTCTCAAGGATTCATGCCTCTCATGGTCAGTGGGTCCATGATCATCCTCGTGGAGTCATCTTTTGCTCAACTTCTTTGCAGCCGGGCGTCTTTACCACACCGTTCCCGTACTGGCATCAATGGAATGTCCCACCCTCGACACCTACATCAAAATTGACTCGGGACTCGCTCTATCAACTCGATCTTCTTCTTTCCCAGCAAACAACGCCCAAGGATACCGCGGCGATCTTGGTCGAACCGGTTATCGGAGAGGGTGGTTACGTACCTGCACCCGCTGAGTTCCTGCAAGGCCTTCGGAATATCTGTGACCAGCATGGCATCTTACTCATCATCGACGAAGTTCAAAGTGGATTTGGCCGTACCGCCGGAAAAGGGAAAGAAAGTGGATTCTTTGCTATCCAGGAGTCGGGCGTTAAACCGGATATCCTCGTTATCGCGAAGGTATGTACCTCGTCCCACCGTGATGGACACTTTGTCTGAAATGCAGATTCAAGGGCCTGGCAAACGGTTTCCCTCTCAGTGGCGTGGCAAGTCGTCAGGAGCTCACCGACAAGTTACTTCCCGGTTCGATGGTCCGTGCTATTACCTCTCTCAACCACCATCCAAGCCACTAATGCTTTGAAATAGGGCGGTACTTATGCAGGAAATGCTGTCTCTTGTGCGGCTGCTTGTGCAGTTGCCGATGCGATGCACGAGGAAAACGTCCTGGATAACGTCAAGCCCCGGTATGCCCTCCAGCTAGCTTTTGCTTGACTAAGCTAATATTGGCGTTTTATAGGTCAGAACAGCTCTTCTCGTTCCTCAATTCTTTGAAGGCAGAGTACCCATCCCTTATCACGGATGTGCGTGGTCGCGGCCTCATGGTGGCGATTGAGTTCGCATCCCCAGGCTCTTCGTACGATGCTACAAATCCTGGGTTTGTGCCGGAGAAGATAGCTAGCCAGGTTGCGGCCAAGTGCATTGAGAAGAACTTGCTCATCCTCACCACGAGCGTTTACGAAACCATTCGGTTCATCCCACCTCTGAACATCTCTGAGGAGGATCTCGCGAAAGGATGTGAGATCTTCAAGGAAGCTGTAAAAGAGGTTTTGGGTCCCGTTGCTGCGGTTGGCTTGGACGCCTTGGAGGCTTCTCACTACAAACGACAGACCATTTCGTCGTTTTCTGAGTTGAAAGAACTCCATCAGAAGGTCATCCAAAGTAACGGTCGCATCGCTCCCCTTGTCCGAGAACTCAATGTGGTGTTGCATAAATCATCCTACAGTCCAAGAGGTGTTCGAATCTACGATGATGCCCTATCGAGCAGCATCCCAGATACCCTCAAACTATTCACGGAACTCGAGACTTTGACAATTGGTTACATCTCGGCCCAGTCGTTCACCCCCCTTCGACTCCCTAAATTGACTTCCTTCTCATGGGATGGCGATTTTGATACGGACGAAGACATGACACCATTCGCTAGATTCCTTGAAGCTCATCCCAAGATTGAAAAGCTACATGTTCCCCGTGTCTGCGACTTCCCCGAGCTTACCAGCCAAGTTCTACCTCATCTTAAAGACCTGACCGTTTGGGCTCCTTTGGCTACGAACTTACTGCCCCATTGGAATATTACTGGACTTGGCGTGATGAGAGCGGATGCCTCTGAACTCCCTGCAGACGTCGCTGAACGCGCCCTCCCAAAAATTCAGCGTTTCATAGCGTATGATGAAGCATATCCAGACGAGTTTATGGAATTCGCAAGCCGACTCCCAAATTTGCAGCATCTCGTTTTTGCGCCTGATGAGGTAAGTTCTCACTTCGATGTTGTCTATATATTCACCTGATTGATTGATTCGTGTCTAGCACCAAGCATTGGAGGAAATGCGAGACCTTGCCTCAAAGCTAAAAGACAACAAGAAGCTTGAGTACTTTAACCTTTGGTGCGGCCAAGAGTGTGATAATGATGGGAATCAGGCGGAGCCGGAACCCATCATGCGGGACATCATGGATGCGATTCCTTCCCTTCGCGTTCTTGACTTTTATCGACATACGGACCCGGATCGTATCTTCACCCGAATGTATGCCGATGCCTCGAAGCCCTGCAAGAAGTTGGAGCTTCCATCCCTCTCCCGCTTCTGGACGGTAGACCCCGAGGTTCAGGAACTTGTTTCTAAGGACGCTGCCGTGTCAGAGCAGCCTTCTCCTAGCACCCCAAGCCTCGAGAATAAGGATGAATCACCCTACGAGGCCGTGGTTATCTCCTCGTTAGCAGAGTTGAAGGAGCTCCGTCAGCAGATCGTTGAAACCGACGGGCGCGTTGCTTCACTTGTCCGTCACTTCGATGTAGGTTTCGACACAAGCATTTACAAAGACGAACCAGACACTCTCGTCGATACCCTGAAACGACTGACGCAGCTTCAATCCCTGTCAATTAGTTCCATCCCAATCGAGTACTTCGCGAATCTCCGCTTCCCCCAACTCTCTAAACTCTCATGGTCGCACAGCGGCGCGGCGGACGAGGACAAGGCCTTATTCAAAGCATTCCTGGAGGCTCATCCCACCATCGAACGACTGTCATCATACTACATTAGTCTCCCTCAACTTTCTGAGAAGGCATTACCTCGCCTCCAACAACTCATCGTTCCATATCCCTCAACTGATACCCTTTTGCCCCACTGGAACATCACTCACTTCGGTATAATGATGCCCCCTCGAGTGGGGGAACCCGTGGACACTCCTGATCATGTATTTGCATCGGTCCAACACCTCAGTGGTTTCGATGAAAGTTGGGCGGAAGAACTTCTGCAGTATGCCCGTCGCTTCCCAGATCTGCGATCCCTGACTTTTGCTCCTGACGAAGTGAGTGTTTTCTCGTGTTCTTATCTACTTATATAAATGCCGACGATTCTCTAGTGTCAGTTTTTAGAAGAGTTCCGAACGCACGCGCCTCTGCTCAAGGACAACAAGAAACTTGAGTACCTCAAGATCTGGTGCGATCAGGAGTATGATGACGACGCCAATCAAGCTGATCCGGAACCCGTCATGCGTGATATCATGAACATCATCCCCTCCCTTCGTGTCCTCGACTTCTATCGACACACCGACTCAAGTCACATCTTCACTCGAATGTACGCCGATCCTTCCAAGCCCTGCAAGAAATTGCCTGTTCGGGACGATGCCTGGTGGGATCTAGATCCGGAACTGCAACAGGTCCTCCCCAAGGACTTCTAAGATATCTTCATTCTTGCTCTCAGGCTTCGCTCGCGCTCATTAAACGGCTTAATATCAATGCCAAACGCATCAACATCCCTTTTGTACTTGTATATCTCATTTCTGTAGTCCTCCCTACTCACGCAACCCCACTTCATGTGTACAGTATATGTATTTGCAATTGCGATGGACGATTTCGATCCTACTTAATTTCTGCGGCCCTTTCCTACCAATCACCGCCTTCGCGCAGACACTCCGTCTTCGTTGTCCTGCCGTCCGCCCGTGGACCCAGCGCGCGAGCGGTACACATCTGATTGCATCATCATTGCTCGCGACGAGCTCCCCGCGGTAATCATTCCACGGCTTGAATTTTGATTCAATGATCACTTCCAGACTCTCAACTTATTTTTGGCGACACAGTGTACCCATCACCTCGCCTATCAATACAGCCTCGGGAATCCCACCCACCGGGTGCCCTATTTTCGGTGGTCTGTGGGCGTCTCCATTCATTATCCAGCTCTGGAAGCGACTCACCTCATCTGCCACAGGATAATGCCGACTCTGGCTACCTACTCCGTAGGGATTGCACTATTAATTCCGCCATCTACAGCTACTCCTATCTTTCAAACGCCCAACCCTGATGCTTACTGCTTCCAGGAGGGAGATCTGGCACCAACCTACCAATCACAGCCTTTCTCAGTCGCGGAGGCCAAGGTCATCTCCATTGTCTCAACGACTGTCTATTTTGGGATTGATTTACGCGTGGGTGACCTAGTCATTTCACGAGAGGACCAGCCGATTCAAGCATTGCATCAGCAGCGATTGACAACAACAAAAAGGAGCGTGTTCATGCTAGCTGTACGAACATTCTGTCCCCCCATTTCAGCTCAGCCGACAGGCTTGCGTACGCAGGCCACCCGGCCAGTATGATGTCTCACAGTCGGTGGTAAGCCGACAGAAACAATCCCAGAAGGGTTACCCAAAAAAAATTCTGGCGACTCGTCCATTCTACTCTTTGACCGGTGGCCAGAGAACTCATTGACATCCTCCAAGAAGAAAAAACAGCGGAGCTGAATGATTTCCACTCACCTTACCTTTACGCCCTCTCATCCCCGCCCTCCATCTCCCTAATGCAAGACATGCACGATGATACAAACCCCAGATTCATGCGTCAAGTAACGATACTACGACACAATGCGGGAACCTGGATATGTCACCTTCGTACGAGCCGCCTTGAACACGAACACGCGGGTTCCTCTCCATACCGCAACTATCCCCTTCCTCAGGGATTCCCCTTTGGCCCCTTTTCCTTACAGGAGAACATCCGTTGGCAAGACGATGATGGCTCGAACATTGTGCGGCATGACTATCCCACTCAAATGATTTTTCGTGGCCTTCCCAATGTGACTAACGGAAGAGGATGGGACCCATTTGTCTGGCAAGTTTACTCCGGTCAGGATACCCTCCTTTCGATAGACAATCATCGTGTAGTCTGCTGACGATTGATGTTATCCATAAAAGGCGAGGTTGTCCTTGGCCATGTCGAACTCGATGCACGCCTTTTCTTCGATGAACACCCATTTCTCTCTTGGAACGCGGATTTCGTCCTGGAAAGCATGAAAATATCTCTTGACGCGGGGCGCGAACTTCGCATATCCTGTCGAATAGTAGACGAAGCTCCCGACTTTAGGACCCAAATATATGAAATCCGGACATTCCAAGGCGACCTCATCCGTGACCTCGGGCGGAGACAAATACCCAAGCGAGATTGTGCCATATGTCTTCGCTGGCTACCGCCATCTGGACCTCCTCGTTGTCTCAATCATTGGATGCGAAGCTCCCCCGGTCACAGACACCACGAAGACACCGATTTTCACTAGCTACAGCCTTCATTGTTATTTGTTTATTATTATCATCCTCCCTTCGATTTTCTGTAGTACTCCTATGTTGTTTATTTGCTTCAAAAATTCCACTCACTGTAGAATAAGCGACTGGACCGATGTAGAATCCGCGTCGATATCCCCACCTCATCAAAATGCACCCCTCAATGCCCCCTAGTCCCTCAGTAGGCGCTTCAAACTGAGTGCCCAGCGCCCAACGCCGAGCTCGGTTTGATCTCGGTTCCGAGGACCTCGAAGTTACTGCAACTGCCACTTGGATCCATTCTCACCAATGACTCGCTTGTAGCAGAGTTCAGACTTATTTACTCCATAGCGCGTCGGAGTCGCATTGCCGGCGTGGGCGACACTTTTTCAAACCAACCATCATGACCACCTATCAGACAGCCCAAAGCTCACCCCCATTGCTTGGGGATGGCCAAGGAATATACAGGATACGCATTGTGGGCAACAGCGGTAACATCTCTCTCTCTCTTTTATTCTGTGTCTACGACTTACATGATGCTGTTGATTCAGGTTCTGGGAAGGTTCGTTTTTTTTNCTTTGGTTTGTATCTCGAAAACACTGACTTTGACGGGCTGGATACAGAGTACGTTAGGAATGGCGTTATCCAAAGTCCTCAATATCCCTTTCATTCCTTTGGATACTGTTCATTGGAAACCGGGCTGGGTTGCGACCGAGGATGACGAGTTACGTCGCGAGATTCGTCAAGCGCTGGACCAATGTCCTCAAGGTTGGATAGTGGATGGGAACTATCACAGAGTGTCCACTGAGATTACCAATGAGGCGACTGATATCATTTGTGCGTTGCTCATGAATTCAAAGAGCTCTCTGACTTGGTGCTGACCGACCTTTTTTCTCTTTCCAGGGCTTGATCCTCCTTTGATCTTGTACTTCCCTCGAGTGGTGTGGAGGACCTTTCTGCGCCTTTTCAACTTGCGCGAGCCTTGTAGCGAAGGATGCGGAGAACGCTTTTCTGAAGTCTTCTTCTCCAAGGAAAGCATCCTTCTTTGGTGCCTGACGTACGTATCCTCCCTTACCATCGGCTATCATTGACCTCGCGTGGAACTCCCAATTATCTAGCCATCATTCAGTCATGCGGAAGTATATGCAGGAAATGCTCACTAACCCTTCCCTTGCTCCCAAAATTCACCGTCTTGGGGGTTGGGGCGATGAACTTCGTCAGTGGTGGGCGGACGTCAGGCAAATGGTTGGCCCCAAGGAGGGTAAAGATGACTAAAGCTCTAGAACTACTATTTTATAGTGGTGATCGTGTAGAAAGTCTTCTCGATCGACAAGATGCTTAGTGCGACTACCTGCTTCTTCAGTTCTTGTGCCCCTTGAAGGTTCAAACGTTCAAGCTCAAGCTTTATCTGCGCATGAACGGGAACACAATGGTTACAGACACTCTGGAGTTGACGCTTAGGCCCGACTCTTCCCACTTCAGGTGACTTCTGAAGTCTCCATCGTTGGTGCCACTCATTGTTGGTGCCACTCTTAGGCCAACGTTGAGTCACCGCATTGTAGCTCTCCTGTGTGGGCTCCCCGGAGGTTGTCACCAGCTTGTCGGCAAGAAGTACACGACTCCATTGTCTCTTATTCCTCATTGACTGCATGTGTGGCATCGAGTGAGGTGGTGGTACGACTATAAATACTGCCCCGCCACCCATCGGTGCCCCGCCCTCTCGTGAACACCAGCAACATGTCGAACTTCGAATCCCCGTACTACTCCTCGCTCGTCTCCGCAAATGCTCTATCCACAGATCCACTCCAAGAAACCGGCGACCAAAGGACTTCTTCTCCCAATACATGCTGCACAGATGCATTCGAAGGGCACAACGCTCCCTTGTGTCCTACACATGGTCAACGAATTGGTGTACTTCGCCAGGCGTCATGGGTTCACCCACTCGCAGAGCAATTCCCCTCTCTCGTGACGCCTTTTGATGCCCATGAATTGACATCTCCCAGAGGGTACGCAGTGGCACCGAACCCGAGTGCTCGCCCTCTTCCAGCGAAGAATGTCGATCACCCTCACGCCGTCAATGTATACCAGGATGCCGAGCATGTCTATCCATATTCTTCGTCCACAAAAAATATGTCGCAGCCTCAGTCTTCATATTACCAAACTGCTCCAACTCTCCCGCAACCAACGGCTGAGCTCACCTCCACAGAGAATCGCAAGTTAGATAAAGAGAGCAACTTCAAAGCCTCCACCTCTTCTGCACCTCTGTTTGGCGAGGATGCTCCTTCTGCGCAAATAGGTGATGAAGGACACGGTCCTCATACTACAAGAAAGCACTCTGGCTACTCTGAGAACACCGAACTACACCCGGCTATTCTTCACATGGTGTGTTCACTTCGGTCATTGAAGTTCGCCTCTCACCTTCCGTTATTCCAGATAAACCCCACCACACGCAAATGCAAATGCGGGGCCACTATCAAAGGGAAACGTTCTTGGGAACGGCATTACTGTAGCTTTAAGGAAAAGGCTCAACTTCCGTGCCCAAGATGCTCTGCTGTGTGAGTTTTGAGCCCACTGTTCTACATCGTCAAGAACTGAATGGTGATTGTCATTGATAGTTTGTCTAGGCCGGATGCCTTGCAACGACATATGAGTAAAAGCTGCCCTTACAGATATAGATAGTGAAAGTAACAGTAACATCGCCTACGTGTTCGAGTACCACCGTTTCTACCCTGCTAAAAACTCAACGATTTCTCTTCCTCCTGAGTGCCCCTGATTGGAGATCGCAGATAAGATTTCGAGGAAAGATTTCGTTATCTCCTCTGCTTTTCTCCATACCGCCATCATGTCGCAACACAACGACGAACTCTTTCCGTCAATAGGCTCAGTAGCAGAAAAGGCCGACAAGCTACCTGAGACAGAAAAAGTATCCGTGGAGGAAACAGACGACCTGCCTACGCAGGAGGTAGAATCACTTTGCATGAAATGCGGAGAACAGGTGCGCTTCCATGAATCTAAGCTATCGCTGATTATTGATACATCATATCTAGTAGGGAGTAACGCGTCTTCTTCTGACGTCGATACCGTATTTCCGCGAAGTTATTGTCATGTCTTTTCGCTGTGAACATTGTGGTGCCTCAAATAACGAAATTCAATCAGCCGGGACGATCAGACGTGCGCTTGCTCTTCCGTTTTACCTTGTTCGTGGTTAACTGATGAGATATACAGCTGAAGGCACTACTTATACAGTTCGAGTGCTTTCTCGTCCAGATCTCAACCGACAAATAGTCCGATCTGAATCTTGCAGCATCGTCATCCCTGAATATCAACTTACACTGCCAGCTTCTCTTCGAGGACAGCTCACCACAATAGAAGGCCTAATTCGCGACATTGTAGCGGACCTAAATACCGATCAACCTCTGCGAAAATACCAAGATCCAGAGAACTATGAGAAGATTCAGGCTCTTATTGATAAATTGAAGGAGATCCTTGCCGATGAAGAGGAGGAGGGAGATGGTAATGAGGACGGACAGGTAGTTATTAGCTCTGCTGCAGATAAGGAAGGAGTTCCTATGCCGCCGTTTACGCTCAAGCTCGATGATCCAGCTGGTAACTCTTTCATCGAGTTTTTCGGTAGCATGGCCGATCCTAAATGGGACATGAAGACATATCAGCGGACCCAAGAACAAAATGTTGCGCTCGGGCTAGTTGCGGAGGGGTCGGGGGGAAAGCCTACCACGGAGGAGCCGTCGAAGGGAGACGAGGAGACAGATGCACCTGCAGATCCCAATGAGGAAGTATATGTCTTCCCTGGAGTATGCTCAAGCTGTGGACATGCGCTCGACACGAAGATGAAGAAAGTCAGCATACCGTACTTCAAAGTGAGTCTTGTTTTCCCATCGCGTTATTAGCGTTCCTGACTCAAATGTGTTAGGATATTCTCATCATGTCAACGAATTGCGATCGATGTGGTTATCGCGACAACGAAGTCAAGTCTGGGGCGGCTATCTCACCGCAAGGGAAGCGGATAACGCTTAAGGTGGAGGACAAGGAAGATCTAAGCCGAGATATCCTCAAGGTGAGACATACCGCTCTCCACAACTCCCCGACACCTGACCATGGCTTCTAGAGTGAGACCGCTGGTCTCACAATACCAGAGATCGACCTAGTTCTGTCGCACGGAACACTGGGTGGTCGATTTACCACCCTTGAAGGTATCTTGGAGCAGGTCTATGAGGAACTCTCCGAGAAAGTCTTCGCTTCGGGAGACTCCAGGGATCCGAACGACCGTGACCCCTTCGAAGTGTTCTTGAAGAACCTCAAAGAAGTAAGCTTACTCCTGAATTTCTTTGAAAATCTAGACTAACGATCTATCATTTATAGGTCAAAAACGCGGAAAGGGAATTCACTCTGATTCTCGATGACCCGTTAGCCAACTCCTACGTGCAGAATATATTCGCACCTGACCCTGATCCCAATATGGTCGTGGAGATGTACGATCGGTCGTGGCAGCAGAATGAGGAATTGGGTTTGAATGATATGAAGGTTGAGGGATACGAGGGCGATCCCAATGTTGCTGAAGACAAGGCCAAGACTGAAGACGGTAAATTTGAATCATAGAAAATGGTGCTCGTAATAATATACATAGTCGGTAAACTTCGGTATAAACAGTGATCATGGTATATACATTATGCTACATAGACGTCGGATAATCTCGGGGACCCATTTCGTTCAATCCTCGCGCTGGCCCTTGCAGTGGTCTCTCTGGTGACGGACCAGTGCGTCGATACGGCAAAGACTGAACATGGACGATTAGCATTCAAGTGACAGTCAGAGAAAGCGCACGTAGACTCACACTAGGTCGCAGTTAGGGCAAGGGAACTTAGGCTTGGGCTTGAATTTGCAGTGGTGACGCTCCCAGGCACGTTTGCCTCTGAGTACTGCTCGGCATTTGCATTTACGCCTGACATGGTCGATCTGAACACGAAGAAAACACGGCGATGAGTCAACTGCAGCTGGGGACAGTTAATTATTGAGAAGACGCACCATGGCCTGGAGAGCCGGATCTTGGAGTTCTTGAGAGCTACTGGAAGCGGTTTCAGCTTCAGTAGTGGTGGCTTGAGAGGTCTGGTCTTCGTTATTATTGCTCTCCATGGATTCATCATCCTCTTCATCCCTTACTTCTTCGACCGTGGCCTCTTCCTCATATTGCACGGGTGCTTCAGCCCGTTGAGCTGCGATTCGGGCGGACCGCCGGGGAGGAGGGGGAGCTTCTTCCTCTTCTTCATCCTCATCCTCGTTCTCATCCTCGGCTTCAGGGGCAACCTGGACTGGGGGGAGTGGAAGGGCCAAGCCTTGAGGACCAGGCTGAGCTGGGAAGAGAGCTGGGACAGGTGCTGGGCCTAGGGTAGTAGTCCAGGTGTACGTGAGTTGGTTAGGATCCAGAAAGAAGGGAGGATCCGCAGGATTCACTGGAGGAACGAATCCTTGTTGATTGAACGGCTGCATAGGTCCCACTGGATAATCTCCGAAGGGTACGATATCATCCATACCATAGTCAAGCGTAAGGTCTGGCAAAGGAAGCTCAGGTCCCAAATAAAGAGGCTGGAATCCCATACTATGATCGTCCGGAAGTTCAAGGGGAGTCATGCGATTGGGTCGAATTTCAGCAAGAGGAATCTCCACAAACTCCGAAGTATTATCCGAGGGGCTCCAGCCATGTACGACGAGGCGACGGGGAGTAGGCTGATCAGAGTCCAGCGATCCATCAAAGGTATTCCAGTCCAGAGGAACAGGATTCAGTTCGACTTCGTTGAGTCCTTCCATTAGCATGGGAGAGGGGGCTCTCGAAGGGATGTCGACATCGATGCTCCTGGCGGATGGATCAAAGTTGGGGATACCATCCGTTGCGGAGGAGAAGTCGTACTCGGGGGATGCGAAGCGTTGCATAGTGCTCCTGGGAGTGAAGTCTGGGAGAAGAGTGGTTGGAAGTCAGAGAAGCTGTGAAGTTCACTGAGATGGGGGGCTCCTACCGACATTAGGGCAGCTTATATACGTCGATAGCCACTGTTGGTCTCCAGTCAATGAGAGACCAAAGCGGTGCTCGCTGGTCCAAGAGGCTCATTTGCGACGGATTGGTAGGCGTTGAAACTATCAGAAGAAGGGAATTTCGTGGAGAGGCACTGGACGTGATTGGGAGTGGCTCAAGTGGCAAAAAATATACTGATTTGGCAGGTCTCAGACAGGGCCCAACACTAGTAATTTTTCGTCAAGCCCGAGTCAAGCTGTATCTGAGTCTTGAGAGGTTCTAGTCCAAGTAACACTGGCTATGGAAGAGATGCCGCATGGGTCACCCAAAGCCTGTAGAGTATATAAATGCAAGGGTCGGTGTCGGCTACGCCTGTCAGGGAGCATACGAAGGTTATTGTGATGCGTCTTGGAAAACAAAAACGAGTCGGTCGGGCATCGAAACTTGGTCAGGAGGCCTCCTGTCTCCGGGACATGCGTTTTACCTCCAAGAACATCCTCTCCCTTCCTTGTGCAATGAAAAAATTGTCGAGGTCTTTGTGTTAGCAAATAAACTTCTTACAGACGTGCTGTCGGCGAATTGAATGCGATAAGCTCAAATTCTGCTCAGGACGGATTGCCTAGGGGCGATAGGGGAGATGAAGGACATCTTCGTCGTACCTCGCAAGAAATGCTTGTAGTACAGGAAAGCTTCTCAGCTTCAGTTCTGCGTACTAGTACAGCAAGTATTTACCAGAACCATAGTATAATCCATACTAAGTGCCTGAAGACGGAATACACTGATGAATAGGACGACTCACGTCGTGGCTTTAGCCTATCGGTAGAATCGCGTGCGCGCCCCTACTTGAAGTAGTATGTAAGGTTGAGTTAAGGCCCCTCCTCTTGATACAAAAGCGTATACTGGCCGATTTCGAGCGGAGGATTCGCGTCGCTAGCGCAAGGCGTTCATCCAAAACATTTAGCCTTTGATGACCGTTACACATGGGACGAACCTTCTACCACCCCCCCCTTTCACATTTTCGGTTGACATGAGTCAACCTTGAGCGAAATCCCCTTCCGTCCCTTATAGTGGTCAAAGGCCCTCCCTTGAAGCCCTTTCGGGAGTAAGTGGCAAAGTAGCAAGCAGCGTACCTCACCCGTCCTTCTTATATCCTGCCTCAAAGTATCTCTGACCAGTAGCCCCCGTCATCATCTCCATTACAAAGAAACAAAAACTCACTCATGGACACACGATCGGAACTGACTCTCGCACGATTGAACCTCATCTTGGATCAACACCAGTTTTATCTACTCGAAGGAACCTTATGCCCTCACTTTCATCTTTTACCAACCTTCCTACTCCATCGATTTACGTCGACTTCGAAAACGGAAACTAAGGACCATTCAATTTTGATGCAACACAGTTCGGGCGACACGACCTTCGACACGCTCCGTTGGAAAATTGTACTCGGTTTGGTATTCTACTTTTCTTCGCAGATACTGACTGAACACTTAACTTTACTCTGCTTACGACATCGAACACAGACAATATGGTCATTGCGACGCTTGATGTTCCCGCGACGATATTCTACCTGTGCCCAATTCGCGCATCCCATGTCATTAAAGGTTTGCGGGATTCACTCTTTTCGCAGAAGGGCGTGAGGTTCGAGATGCGAAGCATGACGAAACTGAACGACGCAGTAGCCTCAGTGACGATAGAAGACCACGATACAATCGGTCTCCAACATCTTGGAGCCACTCTTGGCCATCCCYGACCTCGAATCTTGACACCCTCCTCCCCTTCAGTCACCATCATGTGTATTTTGTTACTCACCAAGCCAAAATTCACCGTGTCATCTTGTTTGGACTTTCTGAGTTGGTTCATGAAGGGGAAGCGATCGTTGCGATCAATTGGGCCCACTAGGGATATCATAGGGGCTTCGGTACTGGAACAACGAGGTGAGACAGCYGCAACAAACAGTAACTAAGAAACGRCCACGTTTCAAGCSACAAGASACTCAAAGGCGTTCTCGCATCATTGACTGTGAGGATTGTCTAAAGCGCTTTGACCATGAGTACATGAGTGGCGAGAACCTC
>JAPEVF010000251.1:0-21375 GCA_029747585.1 Pleurotus djamor | reverse complement strand
GGATGATAAAAGGGCTCACAAACGTACTGAGAATSTATCGTACACRTTCCYTCAGCAACCCCTTCACATCCTCATACCAGCGAAGRATACYACCCRRCCATGTCCATGTCRAARGAGCTCAAGCAAGCCGTCAGGAGTGTCCTCACTTCGCRCAAGCGTCAAGTCGACAGAKGCACCCTCGATGCCGACAYGCACGTCAAAGARCAACCCATCTTCGAGAAGCTGCGCATTCCCAACGTGAAGACCGAGTACSAAGTGCGAGTCCAGTTCGTCRCCCTCCCCAAGTCAAGCGTGTACGACCCATTGGAGTGGATATACTATCTCAGTACGTTGCTCCTTCTTTCACAAGGTCGTCAATAGCGGGATTTAACATTCTTCAGACGATCGACCTGTCGCTCATGTAGAAGTGGACCCTCACCTGTACTACACCCACCGCATCCACGCGGGGTATATCTTGAAAGGGTTAGAGGGGTCCCTCATGACTGGTCGCCGAGTCCTTGTCAAGCGATCCGAGGAGGATGAAGACACCATCGTATGGGTTACCCTGGGCGATGAAGTCGTCATCAAGGAAACAAAGGATTCCAAGCCRTAAYACGTTKTACAGTTTAWTCAGTCCTGTAAARATNATTTTAGCCGTTGGAGNKGTTYGGGGAATACCATRTGATTGATNKATNATYCYAGRAWAKMGASGAAAGACTCAGAGCGCAGCCGTCGAAGTGATAAACCATCCATTGGCACCACGAAGCATCGGAAGCCAGTTATCCATGCCATTACCCAGTGAAAGAAACCTATTAAGATACAAAGCCAACAGCGGCCCGATACAGGTACACAATCCTGTGAAAAGCGTGTTGAGGCCATAAAACAGGACCAAAGGGAAAGAGGACTACCTTGCATATACAAAAGCAAATTACAATGATTGACGATGTGCGAGGTTATCGATAGCCTGTGTTTCTCTTAAGAGGGTCAAGGCATATGTGACGATACCCCGAGCCCAGTCATCAGCCAACCTCCTATAGGCTTCATCGAACGTCATGAGAAACGACGTGTATGTGACCTCGTCGGGTTGGTCCGTGCTGTTCGCCTCACGTACCTAACCACMTTGAGCGCTAATAATTGGGAACAAMGGCCACCAGGACTTACTGCATCGGCGGGTATRTGCCCGACATACCATTGGACAAAGTACACCCTGCTTGTRTCTACAGGCATACGGGTTAAGGGGTTTCTTCGAGGGGGCGGGTTATAGGAATGGGTGTATATGAAGATGGGCTCTGTGGATTTTCTACGCTTCGCAAGACCAATCTCGGGATCGTTTGGAGGTATGGGCGAGTTTGACGGAATGTAAAGGGGGAGTAGTTCCGCGCGGTAGCCCGACTATCAGAGGCCATGAGCTTGTGTACTGAGAGAACTAGATGAGCAGTACCTCCTCGTAACCCTCTCTAAGTGCGGCTTCCTCGGGCTTCTCGCCCAAGTCTTTGCGACCTTTTGGGAGAAAGTAGTGATTCGCCTTCTCATCATAGCACACCTGGAAATCATTTCGTTAGATTTATTCCGAGACTGGCGGGGTTACATACGACTATCTTGCCACTCGATGGTTGGAGAATAACCAGTCCAACTCCAAGCATAAAGTCTTGGGCGCACCTACTCAGGTTGAATTGGACGAGCATTCTTCACAAGGTAGTAGAACTTACCATGCCCCGCTGGAGGGCACATTTGTTGAGTGCTGTGAGAAGCGAAACCTCGGCCTGGTGAAGCGTGAGTTCAAGGGTGAAGCTGATTGAGCGGGTCGCGGTGGACGTGCGTTCGCCACTGGTGCTGCAACCGTTTCGTTACTAGTCTGCGGTCTTGCGTAGAGGTTTCCCGAGAGTCTTTTGAATACGCTCATGGTGGTAAGTGGCAAAGGGGTGGAGTGCGCGCGACGGAAGCAAATAAGCACGTGTGGCCCCTGATTTCGAAGCGACGTCACGATTAGATAACAAGAGTTAGATAACAACTTGGGTGGTCATCAAAACGGGCGGAGGCAAGTCCCCTCACGAGAAGTCAAGTATTTATATCGTAATATGTATTATGTTGTCAAATTCGGGTCAGAGAGATCGACAACCGCTGAACAAGAGCGGCAAATCCGAGCTTTGTACAAAGAACCAGACATGATTTGGAGATGATCGACCAATGATGGACGCGTGACGGTAGAAGGGGGGACATGTTTGGGAGGATCGACTGGGATTTCAGAGGACATCTATCTGTAGATGGCCTGAACCACGTCAGGCGGAACTTTTGACTGAGGCGGTGACCGGAATATCTTGGGAATATCCATCATCTATTCGGAGAGAAATCAGGACGATTTTTAGAGTGTGTGGTAAGAGCTGGATAAGAAACAGAAAAGCTGATGCTGAGTGCAAGTCAAGTGCAAGTTCATTGCTCGGGGGAAAGGCCGTTGCCGTCGAGCTAAATAGTTGTCAAATGAGAAGTTACATCCAAGTTGAGTTTGGCAAACAGGAGCAAACACTGAGTGCTTTTTCGCTGCCCCCACTCTGTTATCTTCGATAGCTTGCCAGTGAGCGCTTGAGCTCCCACAAGAGCTTTCCGCCCTGATACACTTCTCAACTCTATGAAATGCTTGACTGACTGCGCCAATCTGTTCCGTCCTACCGTTGATGGTTCCCCCACGTTTTCAAGTGACCAGGAGTCAACGGGTGCGCAATACCGCTCTTTGTTTCATCTTCGGGCGAGACGTCGACCAGAATACTGGAATACGCTCTCTCTGACACCCGCTATCTAATAACTTCAGATCTTGTGCTTCTTATGAGTCAACCAACTCGAACGTTGACTTCGTTTCCTGTCGAACTCTTGGCTATCATCCTTGGCGGACTTGGTTGGAAAGATATTTTACGCTTACGAATGGTACGCCGTCGAATGACGTGACCCGAATTCTCAGCTAAAATAGTAGCCCAGACATGCAAGCTGCTGCATACCGTTTCTCGAACTCGGGAAGTTTGGTTGCGGCAGTACCTACGACTATCTGACTCTTACGAAATGCCTCTGCCACTCTACGAATACGTTGACGACATGTCCGCGGACGAGCTGGAAACTGCTACTCTTGACTGGGAGCGGATTGAAGCCAGCTGGATGTCCGAGTCACGTCTCCCACAAAAGCGCGTTTTCGATATCCCTCATGAAAGGAGTGTCTTCCATCTCGTTCGAGGCGGGCGTTGGCTGCTTGTTTCGAATGAAGAGGACTCTATTATGGCCTATGATCTTGACATCCCAGATGCCACGCCTCACATCATCATCCCATCGCGCCCGGATCGTAAGGAAGTATGGATGTTAGTGGTGCACCATCCCGACACACATCCCCTCTCAAACTTCCTTCTCGGCATCAGATACTTCGAATGGAGTACGTCGCAATCTAATGTCTCGTGCTTGGATCCCTCTAATGCTCAATCCAGGGACACGTTTGTCTGCGACTTCTATCTGGGAAGTCGGTGACCTGGGGAGCGATTCCCTATCGACCTCTCTTCTTGCTTCGTTCGATGGGTCTTCTCACGACTGTGTGCCACCTGTTTCTCTATCCGAAGAATACCTTGCAATGGTGGATTACTCCGATCACTTCTACTGTGAAGTCTACGATTGGAACCGCTCATCTGCATCCTCTCATTTCAAGACCGGATTCCAGGTCTCTAGACACCCCGTAATTCTTGTTTACTTGATTCTCCTTCCAGGTTACTGAGTTCCCTACTTCAAGGATAACATCGAGGTATTGCCACGGAATCGGCTTCTCTGCATCTTCCCGGACAGACTGGAAGTATGTGTACTTCCCGAATTCAACATCATTGAGGACAAGCGATGGGCTCCCAAAGCATCCGCCCAAGTTCTCCATACTCTCCACTTTCCTGGTTACGCCCCCTCTATCCCCCGCTCATGCTATTCTCAGCTTCGCATCGACAAAAATAGGACCTGCGCTATGCTCCTTCACCCATGTTTCTCGGTATACAAGCTGACCATTTCAAGCGATCCCGCGAGAGAACCCACACTCACATTCCTTTCCGACTTTGACCGCCACCTGCATTCATACTCTCTTGGGCTCTATCGCGAACACTCTGAACCCCATTATACGAAGCTCACACGACTCAGCTTCAGAAAACCTGAGGTAGAACGTTGCGAGGATCATCAGGACTTTCCAAGTCGTTACTATCAAGACGTAGCTGCCGGTTCTCCGCTCTTGGATGACATATCCTGTCGCTCTGTCGTAGCTTTCAGGACTTATTTTGAGGTCCTCGATTACGCTCATCGTCAGTAGTTACTATACTCTCCACCTACCTTTTGTGAAACCAAGTATACGTTTCTACTGAGCCGTGCGAGCTATGTAGTCCCATCGAGGAGTTTGGGGTATACTATGTCTGATAGTACATATATGATAAGATGCGAAAGAACCGCTGGTACAATTTAGATAGGCCTCGTACGCCGTGGCAACGGCCGTCAGCGACAAGTGAGTGGTGGGTAGACCACATACTACCTCTGGCAGTACAGGTGTCCACGTTCCAACCATTACTCGACGGACGGCATAACGTCAAAGCGGTGCTGCAGAGGCTTCATCATATCGTATATTTCATCGCTTCCTATCGTTTCCTATTTCACAAAGGAAGCGTTAAATGTCTTTACACAACGAGGGCCACACAATTGCAAAAGCCACACACCCAATACACAAGAAGCCGGAGTATATCGCCGATGTCGTTTTCCATGATGATGTCGTCTGACATATAGACCTCGCCCATTTTACGATCGATGACACCAAATATCCACCTGCGACTATTTGCGAGGATGAAGCTGGCTTTCTCAGAGCTGCCCATCATCCACAGTAAGCAATCGTTGTATGTTGTGATCAAGAAGCACACGTACGGGGTAGCAGTGACGCGTCGTGGCCTAAAACATGCGATGTCAACTGCGCTGGAAGTTTCATGAAGAGTGAAAGGGGTTCTTACATGCCCATACACTCATAGAGGACCTGAGGGACGTGCTCTCCAAGAGTTGGGGTCTTGACAGTTACTCCATTTCCAGATTCATCTTCATCAGCCTTCGCTTCCAAGACGGTTGAGGTGAGCCTCTTGTCCGCGTAGTCTCCGAACACATGAATAGTTTGCTTTTGTTCCCGCATAGAACCTGGATGGCAGATATAGAGTAGTGAGCGGTTGGAACGTCAATTAAGTGGAAATGGACAAGTACGAACGTAACTCAAATCCGTTGAAGCGGAAATTCTTGCTACTGAGGTTGTAGTCCAATTGGCCAGAGATGAAGGTTGCATAAATGCCCTTCTCGACGGGGAGAGCCAGAGGAGGGATCGGGAGCTCGAGACGGCCGAAAAGTGAGATACCCAAAACCTGGCAGACCGACCATGATTCGAACAAGACTTTGTCGATTACTTGTCTCGCTCCGGCCTCGTTCTTGCAGGAAACGTCACCATCGCGCGAGAGGAGGATGGATAAGAGACTGACCAAGGTACTTATGAAGTTCCTAAGCTGAGGTAAAACGACGGATGATTGGATCGCAGACTTAGCGATAGCCTCAAGAACTGCGGCCGACAATTGAGAGTGGACTTTGGCAAGCAGCTCGCTCTTGTCTACTCTGCGGTACCCGGAAACGCCGATTCTGACTAGGTCAGCCTCAGTCGCTCTCGAAAAACTCATTACCTAGGCCAAGGGGTTGAGTGAAGTGAGACGTAGGAAAGAGGGAACTACAAACCTTGATGTTAGCTTCCGTATGCTCGGCTCGATATTTCTCAACTGTCTCCTTGCGTTTCCTAGCCGTCTGGAAAAGGGCCCGCATGCCCTCGATTTCCTCGTAGTCGCCGAAGTCATGTTCCTCTATGCCTTTCTCGATCTCATCTATGAAATTGAAAAACGAGTCTTGCTTCGGAGCTGGCTCGTCACAGATGCTCCCGCGTGGCTTGCGACGGGACGATTTTGGATCGATTGTATCAGATGCGTTGGGATTAGGTGAGCTACCGGTAGCGTTGGGGTCGTCGTTGGGAGGAACCTAAATCGTTGTGGTGAAGTGTATATTAGTGCGGGTAAACATACATAGAAGGAAGAGACGAACAGTAAGTGTAGGCTTCTTGGTTGGCTTCGAGGCGGTAGGTATCTTGGAAGATCTTGAAGGAGCCGAGCTGGCCTCCTGCGAAGTGCTTTGCACGGTGGAAACGTTGGTCGTCCTGGTTCGGGATCGAGACCTCGATCCTCGATGAGTATTTACGTTCGAAGGAACTTCTAGCCGTCCACGCGAATGAGAGCGAGTGGAACGATGGGACATTGGAACGTATGGAAGTCACTTGTGAGGAAAGAAACTGAGTATGAGAGAAGGGGTTTGAGGTTTCAACAGGGCAAGATACGCAGCTATAAAGGTGTAACAGAGGGCCTCGCGGGCGGTGAAGGGCAGCATTTTCATCGATGGCCCAACGGGCGCATTCGAGAAGGTAGGTCTTCTCACCAACCAAGTCACTATGGAGGAAAATAGGGTTCAGAAAGGGAGATGGCGTGCCAAGGAGGTGACTCACTTCCACTGAACGTGTTGTCCTGACGTGGGATGAACGTTTCGCAATCAGCGAAACGCTCGTGGTGCTAGGGTTACCAGATATAGTCGGTTTACCAGGACATCGAGTCAGAACGAAGGTGGAAAATCGTCGGCATATGGCGAACTTGACAGTACTGAGTATAGGGTGGATCCACGCCTTTTCAGTGTGTCTGGAAGGGATGTTAGACGGTGACCTTTATCGTCTGAATGCAAGCTGCAAGGGTGCGAGCAGATCGGATGGTTCACAGTTGCTGTACGGGGCACGGACGAAATATGGGACCAGCCAGCTTAGGTTGCCCGAGATTAGGAAACCCATCGCGGTGTATAGCCTAGTCGAAACAAGGAGGTTAGTCGAGGAAGGTCACGCATTGCAAAGGATCGGGCGTCAGAAGGTGTGCAATATAAGGGGGATGAATAACAGATGGGGCGACAAAATTGTATGCGAAAAATATAAAACCCAAATGTCGAAGGTCCGAAGCTAAAAGTCGTAAACAGGCACCAGCGAAGCGGTAGAAAAATATAAAGGTAAAGGTGCCGTTCGTAAGAAGCGTAAAAGTATAAACATTCCCAGTCCGTTGCGAAAAAGGCGTAATCCGGTTGAGCGTAAGAATCATGAATAAGGTAGAAGAATTAGCAAAAAGTCGTAAACAAATCTATGAACGGAAGATTGAAATCGAATTGATCGTCTGGTAAGAGAGGATGAGCGTCATGAACGATTGCAGAAGAGTGGGATTGACATACCAAGTTTTACACTCCAGGGTGCCATTTACTTAGGTGGGATGACGAACCCGGCAACACCCTCCCTCTTGTAGCCAAGCTTGTGAGCAGCGTTAGCAGCTTCGTGCTCAGAGATGGTGTAGAAGTGGTTGGTGCGGTGAGGGTGGAAGAGGCGGTGAAGAGGAACGCTACCGCAGACTTGAGTCTGGAAGATGTGACCAACAGTCCCCTCGCTCTTGTAACCGAGCTTGTGGATAGCGTTGTCGCGCTCATGAGCAGAGGTGGTGTAGAAGTGGTTCTTTGCGTGACCGTTGAACAAGCGGAAGAAGGGGATTGTATTCTTCTCAGCATGGGGGAACACCTTTGCAGCATGATTCTCCTTGTGGTACCCGTGTGCCTTGGCCATTTCCTCAGCGTTGGTGGTGTAGAAATGATCCATGGCATGTCCGTTGAACCCACGGAGGAGGAAAACGGACTTGTCGACTGGGGGNACATTCATTGTTGGGAGGGGGAGCTTGGGTAGTGACAGGAGGAGGAGGAGCGGTCGTTTCGGGGGGAGGGGGAGCAGCCGTAGTGGTCTCMGGAGGAGGGGGAGGAGGAGTGTAAACCGGGACAGAAGAAGTCGAGTCCGCCACAGTAGATGTTGGTGGACAAGCGTAGACTGTAACCGTCTGAACCTTGGGTTTGGTACGCTGCGGGAAGACTATTAGCGAAATGATTTTGAGGCGAATGGAGTGCGAGCTTACCTTATGCAATTGGCCTTCGTATCCGGTAGGAAGGGCCAAAACTTCGGAGGCGCAGAGCACAGCTGCGATGAAGCCAAAAGTGAATTTCATGATAATAGAAGCGTTAGGCGGAAGAAGTCGTAATAAAAGTCGCGTAACGGATTAAGCTCGTGAACCGGAGTCGTGAAAGGACTNGGGAGAGAAAGAGAAGAGAAGTCGTGTTGTGAGGAAAAGAAGACTGCTATGATGCTGCTTAAATACTTTGCAAGGGGGGACTTCATCACATGGGGTTCGAGCCAATCGAGCGGTTCGAATGTCAAACTTCGGTTGGAAGGGACGACAGACAGATACTCCAGACCTTGACCACCAGGGGTGTAGTGTCTTGACTTTCCAAGGTTCATGGCGAGGTCGATCCCCCAGTCGCTACGCTGGCAGCTGCGATAAAACACAGAGCCTCCTCGATGGACATAAGTGGGTTACGGGATGGCGGGTAAGGGTTCCTGAGCGAGGCGATGCCTGACAGAGCGATAGCGACACCGTAGACGATGACAGGGTAACTTGACAACGAGAATCACTCTTAAAATTCAGCGTACAAATGTGTATCGAGACTTCAGGGAGGGGTGGCTTGTAGTTGCCTTGTAGGAAGACAAACAAAATCAGAACGAGCAAAACACCAAAGTGCAAGACTGAAGATAGACCAAGACGTAGTGAGTAGCTTGCTGGAAATATAACAAGAAAAAGCACTTACCACGAAAAGGCCAACTCAAAACTCAGAGTAAGGTGATGACATGTCTAAATAAACATATGATTGATCGAGGCCCGAAGGCGAATCCATGGGTACAACCGGGAATCAGACCCTAAAACCTTGACAACATTGCATTCCATCGCAGTTGAGCAGGATTCCAGGATACTTTCATGGTAGCGAGACTGGTGGATGTCTGATGAGGAGAGACCGAGGGAGGAGAGGACAAGGTGTGCCAAGCAAATACGACGATCCTTGCACTTAGGCGCCCTTGGCGCCTAGGTTGAACGAAGCCAAGCTTCTGACTCCTATGATCTCCTATGTTCGACGTTCAACCTTTTGAACTTTATCCTCTAGTCGTCTACATGAACATGGAAGTAACTACGTAGGGTTTCCCAGTGCACGAGAAATTGTCAGCACACTAAGCACATTCCTGCGATCGACTCCTCTTTCGGGTTCGAAAGAGCTTCGCCTTGCAACAAACCTGCAAATTACCCCCAAGTCGTAATTCGTATTGACGTCAGACACGTAGGCACAAGTGTTAGAGTGCTCGTAGCCCGCAGGTGGACGTTATAAGCTCCCAGTAGAGGTGTACCGTCTTCATCCAGCAAAGGATTCCGGAAGCTTGGGAGACTAATGCCCCAGCGGATTCACGTAGCCCCTCTTCGCGATGAAACACCAGATGGGATGGAAGGCGTGCACGTGGCAATGGATGAAGGAGCCGTACGTCTTTAGTACAAACCGCCAGCAGTGAATGAAGGTCAACTTCCAAGTCGGCATCGTCTCACGTGATCGCGACATAAGTAATATTGTATCTGTCTGATCTTTGTCGACGCGTCTCTGCATATCCCCCTACAAAATTGATGGAACGATATTCTCGTATAGGCGCGTAAATCCCTCAACGTCGTTCCAACGCGTCTTCCTCGCGGACGACCCCACGCCTACTCAGGACCTTACGGAACCCATTTTCGGGCCTATCTCCCAGGCCAAAGTTCGCCCGGAAAGTCGTCCCGTAGATAACTGTCAGAGCACGTTATCCTCGTTCCTGATATTATCATATCGGGCTGGAGGCCCTGCGCGGCCTGAAGAATTACAAGGGTACTGGGATATTGCCGTCCTGCGGAAAGACCAACCCCTATCGGTACTCGTACAAGGTCGGTGTAAATCGCCTTCGGATCTGAGGGAGACTAACTCTTGGTGTAGTTGCTGTATTCATGCCATAGCCAAGGAGCTACACACTTTCGGCCTCCAATACAACAACCTCACATGATAGAACTTCCCCATGCGCGAAGACAGTTGTATCTTCTTGGCCGGTTTCTCGGAGGACATGGTGGTCCATAAGGAAGATGAGCACTGTGCAATGGATCACTTTCGAGCTGGACTAGCTTTTATTCGGTTTGGGCGTTCTGAAACAACGTAAGCTTGTCTATTTGGATGGTTGATGATCAGAATCCGTTCGTGTCAGTTACACAGGTCTCCGTCGGCTCGATGAAAGGCCCTCAAAGCCATCGATTGTGCCTATGGTAAACCAGAATCGTACCTGTGCGGCCTGTGTACGGCTATACCGTAAAGTTAACCAGTACAAACTGCGGGGCGCGCCTCTGACTGAGGGCATTTGACAAATCGGCGCCATGGGGTAATAAGCATCAAGTAGCCAATCATCAATCAGAGCAGTGACATTCGAGGAAAGGAAATTCGACCTCGTACATGTGTATGGATAACAGCGGTACCACACGCAGACCTCCTCTAAGGATGTGTGAACCATACGGAGGTCCGTGCCCGGGTACGGAGGGAGACACACGGGCACTATTGTGACTATTGTAGCCACTCATTTCGTCTATTGCATGCGATATGATATGTGATATCGGAACATACGTCCTGCACGGCGAACTTGCTAGGCGATTGAACCGGACGAGGGGCGTTGCAATCTTCTTTGTCCATCTCAGTGTTGGTGATGGCAGATGGTCAAAACATCGTGTCTCAGTAGCTGACCGCGAAGAGCGCAACTGATGCATCGCTTGTCTCGAAAGGGATAAAGGAACACCGAAAACAGTGTAACTGCGGCCTTCGCCCGGAGCATAGAAAAAGGTAACAGTGAGAATTCGTATGAGAGTGGTCGGCGACACACAATAGGAAAAGGAAAGGCTCCTTGACAGGGATCGATCTTCTGACTTGTAACGGATGGAAAATATGTTCCAGGAAATTCTGTCCTTATCTTCCATGTGCGCGGTGGGAGTTTGGATACTTTCTGATATCATCACCATTATGGCATTGACAAGATATCGAAGCGCGCCAGCTGGTCAGCTGGGCAGGCATCTGTATAGCCAGCGGATGGTAAAATGATGAAATACGCCGCTACCTTTGTTTCGCCGTTTGTGGGTGGCTCCGTCGAGCCAGCGTCACGCATGCCCGTACGAAACAAAGGATGCCTGCAATTGCAATACAACTGTTGGTTGTCAGCTAAAACGCCTGATTTTGGTGGTGCACGAACCGTATCCTGTATATCATGATATCCAACTCCGTGTTCCAAAGAGAAAAAAANGTTCCTGTGATCCAGGCTCCTCAATTCCCGGGCGATCTGGGCTGTGCCTTGAGGGAAAAAAAACGAAACTGCCCATNTCCTTTGACCGATCTTTGTGCGAGTCCGGGGGTTCTCAGTCAAACATGCTTGCAACGAACGGCTTCCAGGTGAAAAATTGAAAGGCTGTATGAATGTGAGACGTCGACAACTGATGTCGATCATCGCGATGGCCCAGGCGGGAATGATTAGTCAGCAGCTGGTTATGGAGCGGTTTTGGTGGCCCAAAATCCAACGCCACTCTCTTGAACCCGAACCACCACCATCTCTTTCGACAATGTCGACGTCGTCCAATTGTGAGTGTGGTCGTCGCCGTCGTCGACGACGTTCAGTGCCCTGAGCTGAACCTTTTTCTAGCTAATTCACCGCTGACCGGCCCAATTTCGCCCATGGAACTCAGACACATGACATCCAACCCCAACGTCCACGGTCGCAGCACGTCGAATCGTCATTCTCAACTGCTTCAAGCATCATCTGCACGACCAGGCTCAAAGTCACCAGCATCGATTCCTTCTTCGCCTACTTCTGTGTACGTCCTGCGATATCTCCTTGGTGATCTCAGTTTTATTCATCTACTACTTTTAGACATTCGTCGTCTTCTGCCATTTTTGAACGAGACATCGAGCCCATTCCTTGCCCCTCGCCACCTCATGCCCACCACCCCCCGAACCCACACAGGATTCCTAGATCGAAAACTACTGAAACCATAGAACAATCCGTACCTTCCGTCCTTGACGCGGCGGCCTCGATTCTTGCTTCAACCTCACCCGAAGACGAGGATCAAATATCAATCGTAGCCCCCGCCACAAACATGGAGAACATCAGAAGCAGGAGTAGTGGATTCGCAAGCCCAATTGGGAGCTTCAGGTCGAGGAGTCCTAGTCCCATGGGCAGTCCCGGGAATCGCACCAGCCTCCTCCTCAGTCTTCCGCAAGTAAACCCGCATTCACCGTCAGTTGTCCCTTTGTCGGCCGCCGCTCTTTCCAGCACCACAAGTCCTGTTTCACCCAACCCCCTCGCACCATCACAGCAATCAGCTGCCCCCTCTGCTCCAAGACCGATTGTGCAAACACAATTCCCCGCGAGCCAAGACTCTACACCAGCTATAATTACGCCGACATCGGCGTACTTTTCTACGTCCTCTTCTGTCGGTACCACCGAGTCTTCTCCGACCACGACTACCCGTGAACATCCACCTCACGCCTTGCCGACCCAGTTGCCATCCGGGTCTCCCCTTACACACCCAATCACACAATCACCTCAGCGTCGCTCGCCATCAACCTCTTCCACGCTCCCGCCTCAACATGCTGGTTCTCCCACCACCTCTTTCACATCTTCCCATCCCCCGTCCCCAACGCACAAGGCCAACAAGCGCTTGTCGTTCATGTCGTATTCTGATCTTCTCTCTTCCACGCCAGCGCTGGCATTACCCCTTTCANGCACTGACGTCATCTGTCTCGAACATGGACCCTCCGCACATTCCCACCGTGTCTGGGTACACGCAGAGTCAGAGCGCTGCTGCAAGTCTGAGGGATTTCATGCTCGGCCCCGGTAGCGGGAATGTACGTGATCGGGACAGCATCGCTTTGATTGATGATGTCGGTGGAGAGTGGGAGCGCGAGGGTATGGGTCAAGGGTTGGAAGAGCGGTTGGAGGCGTTGATGTCCCAGCAAGGGAACCAGAAAGTTGCCGCTTCTTCTTAAAAGTGCAACCATCTTTTCTTTTTCCTTCTTTTTGCCACTGAACTTATCCAAAGTCTCTTCGTTTATATCTCGCCTGGAAATGCTACAATACCCAATTTGTGAACGACCTATTTACGATTATGCTCTCCCTATTCTGTGCTTTTTACTTATCTTCCGTCGCAAGCACATGGACTTTGCTACTTATATTCTGATTAATTACAGTACTCTTTGCTCCCCTTCGTCGGGTTTCTTGTCGTGCTTACTTTGGTCTTTTCTTGCCCTGTTGGAATGGCGCATTTTGACAAATCTGCTGGTGTTGCTCACACTTTTCCATGATTGGAATTATAAGCCACGGAGGAGCCTCATTTTCGCCTAGTTCCATTGAACTCAGTTCATCCCACTTCGTCGGTCAAACATAAAGTCATTCAGAATTCCTACAGCAGCGGGGCTATAGTAGAGGTGACGTTAGATAAAATTTCTTTGCGTTTCAACGAGCCTCTCGGAGGCGATCTGGGGAACGATCAATTGTAGTGCTTCACAAGTGCACCTTGGATGACCTCCTGTTCAACCCCTTTCTCGTGTTGACTTGGCGTGAGTTCGCTGTTTCCATAAAGCGCCGTCCTATTCTTGCGCCAGTCGGCCATAGTTGGGACTTTCCCGTCCTCGAAGTACTTGGTTATTCCGATGCGTTTAAGTACCGGACTCTCATCTAAGGGGTTGAGAGTGATATCGTCGCTGGGCATCGAAAAGTAGAAGAGTCCAAGGCGTCCCACGGGGCGTTGGTCGACGGGAGGTTGGATCACCCTGGTAAGTGCCGTAAGTAAATCGAAGTATGCATTGAAATGCGATGTTATACCTGTGGATAGTCGCGCGGTAATGACCGCCAGATAGGAATTCCATCGTGTCACCAGCGTTTACCACCTGACGATTATGTCAGTACGTTTATTCGAGCGTGAGATGAGATGAGCCTACGAGAGCATTGTCTATATGCTTGATGTATCTCCATTGACCGTCACGGGAAAGAATCTGTAAACCACCAACAGGTTGGCTGTAAAGCATAGTGATGGAGCCAAGATCTAAAACGAACTGTAAATCAGCAAGCTTTATGGAGTGGGACTAGAAACGAACCGGTGTGTCCCTTGAGCCAGACGCCCTTTGATGCTACTTCGCTCTCCTCAGGTCGTGGGTAGCTACAGAGATGTAAGGACCATTCCATTTGGTGAGAGTCGGTCCACATACTATTTCATGAAGGTCACTGTACAAGGCCTCAGTATCTCGTTGGTGATTCTCGATGTGAAGTGTGAAGTCTCACCAGAAGATTCGCCGGGGTCGTCAAACCCATGCAGTTTGATCAACGTGTCTTCAGGGAGTTCCAGAGTAAGTGCTAAGACCCTTTTCCAGAATGTGAGCATATAGCATATATTCGCGTAGAACATATTACGACTTACTTTAGGATGGGGTACAAGACATCGAAGTGGTTGTGTTCGGCGAATTCAGAGATTTCCGGCAAGAAGGGCCTCAACGCCGGGGGATGGGTCTGCGCCGTGACGGTGTGATGGACTAAGATAAAATGAGAACGGTCGAAAAATGCGGAGAAAGGGAGAAAGGAAAGCGCACTGGCGTAGTTCTCAATTTCATCGCGAACTCCACCATCGATCAGCTAGCGATAATTTATAATCAGAGTCCACACCCCTCGACGATTGGCACGAAAGCCTACCCATGCTTTCTTCAATTTATAGCCTCTGTATGTGGTCATGTCCTTCCGGGCATACTCTTGCTTCTCCTCGGCGGAGACTTGGGAAAACGCGACGTTCGCAATATCAAACATTCGCTTAGTCTGGAAACGGAGTTCAGATTGGGGATATGATGAATTATCCAAAGAGCTGCGACGCATACCTGCGCAGGGGTATATCCATGGTTTATAACATAGAAGAAGCCGACGCTCGCGAGGGCCTCGCGAGTTTGAAGGGCCAGCTGGGCCCGACCTTCAGGAGTGGCCGCCTTAGAGAGGTCGATGATCGCAAGGTCAGCGAAGTCCACTAAAATCCCCTAATATTTGAGCGGAAGGTAATTGATAGATACTTTCGGCTAGACTTACGATTCTCTTTGGTAGGACTAGGTGGGATATACGGAGGTACAGGGGGATTAGGACTCTGGGATGGCGACATCGTTGGCTGTGATGGTGTTTGATAACAAGGGGAACTTGTTGAAGGGACCTCGTTAAAAATTGGAATTTCCTTTTCGAAAAGGGGCCAAATCGAGGGGACCGAGTACTTGAGTGAACAGGCGAGCCATGCTGAACATCATGGGGGTGGAGGGACGCATGAAGGGACAGGTACATCGATAACGGTCTTTTTTCGTTACTTGTGAGTTATACGTCGCGGACATCCATGCCAGTATTCATTTACCACTCTAGTGGGAGGCCAGAGGCCGCTGCTGCTACGCAAATTTTGATCGTTGAAATTTGAGTGTTTGTCGACGATGCAGTGTGGTTACTTACGGTGTACCGGTGCATCTTCAAGATAGGAGGGTAGCTAGGGGTTGTTGTCGCAGGATGGGCGTCCTTTTTAGCCTTTACAGCTTTCCATCAGACGACACACAGGCATGGCTTCCGCAAAGCCATCTCAAAAATGGGTACCCCTTGAGTGCAGTCCAGAGGTAAGCTCAGCCGAATGGCACTTCACCATGGATGCTTATAATCCTCGATCCTAGGTATTCAATTCGGTATGGATATCATGAGTCATGGAGCGATCCTACAAATGATGCATGGTTTGCACAGTGGGCTAAACAGGCTGGCCTAGTTCTTTCCCAAGACTGCTTTCATGAGGTCTTGGGCCTTGATGAAGAAGTGGGTGTTGTAGTCTTGCGACGTCGAACATTGATAGGAACCACTTGCTACTTTAGCTTCTTGGATTAATTCCGCGACCCGTAAAGGCTGTGATCCTCATCTTTCCCAACATAGGAGAGGTCGCAGCGAAGCATGATCAAGAAGACGACTTGACTAGGAAGGACGGTACCTTGCCTATAGATCCCACAGTTTTGTGGGTCAAGCAAACGGTATAGATGGGTGAGATTATCCTCTAATTTGGACTCAATTAGCACATTGTTTACAGATTGGTAACGCCTGCGGGACGATGGCCATTTTCCATGCCCTGGCGAATGTGAGCGCTCGCCTATGAGTGTGTATTCATTCGCGTCCTTACTTGCTACGCGGCCTCTCCAGAGCAACGTAACCTTCGCGCCTCACAGCGCTCTGACCGAATTTACGATGGAATGCCAGGGTATGTCTATGTACCCCCCTAGTGCTTGATATGATCGCTAAACATTCCAAAGGGAAATCCACCCAGGAACGCTCGCATCTCCTCGAGAATACACCGCTTTTTACCGATATCCATACGAACCTAGCTAGTCAAGGACAATCCATCGTAACCGAGGAAGTGATGGACACTCCCTTACACTACTCTGCTTTCGTTGCTGCACCTGAACCAGATCTGCGCAAGAAAGCTACACCGCCAGTGGCTGAGGACCTTGGACCAATATCCCAGCGATCATCTTTTCGGATCCAACCGCTGAGATCCCACGACCTCTTGAGGACATCCCAGGATGTTGAAACATCGAATCCTTTAACATCCACGGATGGTCGATCCTCCGGAGGTCGCCAGCGTATATCCTGGGGATATCCTACAGTTTATTGCACGGACAGCGGGCAAAGGTCTTACTGAGGTCGGGTAGGCATTACACAATGGGTTTATCGAGGTTGCCATGATGTTCACATCACAGGATGGGTTCCGATAAAAATAGAATGAAAACTGTCATTTATTCACAATACAAAAATACAGATTTACATAAGGATGGCTACACGTCGAAAAACTCATATACAAGCCTACAGTAAGTCCATCAATACTGGAACTCGCGCAAATGGGGGTTATGAGGGATAGGTGAGATGTAAGAGCGTGACGAGCTACGTTGGGGTGGTCAAAGAGGGTTAGGCTGGCGTACCAAAATTGCGGGGACCTATCAACTTGAGTTTGGACTGCAGCGGAGAAGGACGAGTTAGAGAAGGGGAGCAGTCGGAATGAATGGAAAACTCACATGGTGAATGAGTCCAGCGTAAAGCGGACGTGTGGAGAGTTCAGCTCAGTCGGAAGATGGACTGGTATGAAAGACTCACCAGAAGGATGTTGGAGCGTTGGCCGTGGATGTTTGACCGCTGTCGTGTTGAATCCGTTGAGGGTTTGAATGTAACCCCCAAGTGACTCCGAGCCTTGGAACGTTGACTGGTTGGGAAAAGAAAGGATGGGGAGTAGGGAGGTTGTACAGTGACAACTTCGGATTCAAGAGACGATGGCGAAGCTTGGTCTTGAATCCGATGCCTCAGCGACCACTGAGAGGAACTTGGTGGGACTCCGAAGTTGTGCGAACGTGCAGATGTCGGAGGAAGGAGGAACTTGAGTTGAACTTGGAAAAAAAAAAACTGTCGAACCATTTTACTCATGCATCACGTGGATAACTAGGGGCTGCTGGCTGACCCCTTAACAACGTCCATTGCGTTGACTTCGCGCTCTCTCCTCCTTTGGTGCACCCAAAGTACTTGTTTCGTGTATGGGGGTGGATTGAAACCTTTCAAGATTGTTTCTTCCTGATCCGCACTGAGAACTCTGAACATCTCACCGTCCTCCGGCTGCACCAACCTTGGATATCCCAGGGATGTCCTCGGATATTTCGCAATTCCTCCCTGCGATGTTCAGGGTGGGAGGTCAAAGGCACAACCGCTCGATATTTACGGGATATATTTTCTGAGGTCCAAATTACATCATTCGGAAATATCCTAGCGCGGACCTGGAAAGTTGGTGGTGTAGTTTGTGGTCGTTTTACTTTTTTTCGCCTCTAAGTACATCTTTACAGACTGTGCACAAAGTATACTAATCGGCAAGCGTAGGTCCGACGCACGAACTTGATCGCGCATAATGATTTGGGTCAACAATTCCGGACTTTGATACATTTGATACAATTTCAGAGAGAAAAGACTACATAAAGCTTCGTTATCTGAGAGAATACATCAGCATTTTGATATTTTGATGCGACGGGAGAACTAGACTCACCCACGAGCCATCCATGTACACTGAGCCAGCCGTAAACTCAAGCCATTGCAAGCACTCAAAACTTATAATCAAGAGGCCAACAACGCACACATATCTAGCCGTGCCATGCCGATGAATCGATACCAGTTTCAAGCCTCCGCTTTGAAAGTGACCTTCACGACCGACCACCCGATGAGCTACTCCCCAACGCTGAATCAAAAGGCTCTGCCCGCCACTGCACTCAGGCGCTCATGGATCAGAGTGATTCAACGAAGGCTCGCCACCCAACGGACCAGAAAGTCAGTCACTCCAAAGCTGGGAGCAAGAAACGAAGCACTGAAGCCATCTCCGTGACCACGGCTCATATACTTCCAACTTCAGCGACGCTCCTCCATCTAAGTATTTGGGTCATTGTGTGACGATACATTCAGCCAACAGTGTCAATGCTTACCTCGTTCTTGATGGTTCTTGATGGAGAAACAAGCAAGGAGAGGAGGCGTATTTATGAGAAGTACAGTGGCGGTGTAGATTTGTTCAAAATCAACGAAGCAGAAACACTGCCTCAGCCTCACAAATGACCCTAATTCACCACTGAAATTGACGGTCGACTTGATGGTAACACAAATCTATTTTGCAGCATCGACAGTGGTCATATACTTACGTTTATGTAGGCTAGGGTGTTTGAGTACATGCGCATGGAAAGGATAAAGAAACCTGGAACCAAGATACCGTTAATGGCCATCTTCAAGGTAGTATCCAAGTCGTCCAAAGGAAGAAAGCGGGGGATCCAGGTTTCGGCGACACCGAATCGAGTAGGCAACGAGTAGGCGCAAAGTTCGACGAAAAGGTACATGCGCTGAAGCGGGAAAGGAATGGATATCCAAAAGAGGGTCGCGTGCGTAAGGGAGTTCAGTAGAAGCTCAGGGGAGGCCAGGAAGGCGATGGTAGGAATAGTGGCTCGTCTGGTGCCGCCACCGTGACCAAGGCTGGGATGGTGAACAGTGAGTTGACGGCCACGTTCTGAGCATCAGACTCGATATGAAAAGTCAGTTCCGGAACTTCTTTAGGTAAGACATCGACCGAGGCTGTGGATACGACAGCGAGCTTTTTCTTTTTGGGCAGGGTGAACTCGTGCTCGATGTAGAGTCCCAAGGGCGCGGGGGCAACGCTGGCTAATGCTGCTCAGAAGGCAAGACGCTAAGTACGGAGTAACAAATCGACGTCAACGATGAAGCATACGGCACGATAAAACGACCCCCTTGCCATTTGACGCCTTGGAGGTACCGCCCGACAGAGCGAATCAGAATACCCAGCACGCTCCGGAGAAATAGCTCTGCGCAGTCAGGATCCTCCTCATAAGAAGCGGCTACATAGGCGAGAAAGCTGGTGGCGAGAACACCTTCGTCGATGTTCGCGTTGGGTGAGTCGATTTTAATCGCGTCTTGAAAGACAGAGCAAAGAGCGGCACGAATCGAACGCGTCTTGAAAATCAGGCGCGAAAACTGACAGAGTTATATGAGAAAAAGGGTCGAATGTAAGTGCATTATGCGGCCCTAACCTTTAACAGTGCTGATTGGCGAGAACTCAGGATCCCTGGCAAAGGTCGACAAGGTTGGCCCGAGACAATTTCGACAATGGTCTTGTCGATGAAGCTATCAGCAGCAGTGAGCTGATGGTCCGAGTAGAGCTTTGGTCTCCCATCCCGAGTAAAGGTGAAGGTTCTGGCTGATCCGTCGGCGGCGGGGATCCCTTTGCAGTGCAAATTTATGTTATATAGACAAAGGTGAACCAAAGCGGGTGGGGCATCGCTGCATTTATGCATGGCGGGCGAGGAGGAAGGTGTGGATCGCAGAGACGATGGACGCAGGAACCAAGGACTGGGACTGATTTTGTTGGTCACCGGCTCCTAGTCACATAGGAGTCTGTATCTGAGTTGGTTGAATTGCGACCTCCGATCTCCTGCAGTCTCTCTCTTCCAGCAACCATGAGGCCCGAGCAGCTCACAGTCGAGAGGTACCTTTGCCAGTCTGAGACTAAACTCCCGAAGATAGTAACCTCCCTTCACCCGCGCTTCGCTGACTGGCGCAACGCCTGGCGGCGGTGCCCAGCTGGCGGGTTTCTTGGGTCTCCATTCGACACTCTTCGGCTTTTCAAAGTTGATCCTCATGCGAGAGCGAGTCAGCGCAAGAGAGAGGAGTCTTCCTAGCTTGGAAAGAGTATTCATCGTGGAGGTGAGTCCATCCAGCGTCCCGTTCCGCAACCTCGCGCCAAGAAATAACACTATTACAGGACGCGTTCGCAAGAATATCGAACTCGAACTTCCAGGCGTGTATGTTCTCCAAGGTGGGGTATACAAGCTTGAATAGAATAATTACGCTACCTTCTCAGCGTGAAAAGGACCGAATTCACATCGGGCGACGCATTCCGGTTATACAGGCAGCACCCACGTACTACGAAACCGTCTTCCACGCCGAAGTCCATTTCGCCCTCTGCTGCAACGCGCACAACCCTCGATTTCTTTTAGAGCGACTCCAAGACTCCGCCTTTGAAAGGCTGGTGGATACCGCACTCTCTCGCATCGATGAAGGTCACCACAAAAGTCGCCTTGATAGTAGGACCGACGAGGACTTTCTCAGAAAGATAGCCTCGAATCGCGAGAAACGGAGAAACGCGGACGATGTCGAGAGGTCGTTTCTTTTCTTCAAGGACACATCAGATCTTGACGATGAATATTTCACCCGTCTCGCTCCTCTGCGCTCTATAATCCTGCATGACGAGGAATTCACTTCCCTTGCCTCCGACCCTTCCAACTGGATCTCTCATTTCGATGTGGTTGGGCAGATGGGCTTGAACGTGTGGGTACTTGACTGTTTCGAGGACACCCGCTCCTCCTTCAAGTCAACAAGCCCGCCAAGTGCGACGGACGCACACAAAGTAAGTCACTTTGAGATCATTGATTTCCTCCCGTGACAGGAGGTTCTGAGCGTGCTTTCTTCGGACAAAGCCTTGACCTTCTTGTACGACAAGCTTGGGCTTGAGGACACCCCATTGAGTGGCATCAGCGACGGGAAGAAGCCAGAAATCTTCCGCGCAGCTCTGGGGCGATACTCGATGAAGTTCGCCAGGGAGTGTGACCGTATGATGAGGGGCATCGTGGGCGTATTGGTGTGGCGTTTCGTTGATTATGACTTTGAGTAGAAGTTCTGGTTCCAGTAGCTTTGGAGCGTCGGTGTGGCGATGTACGGGATGAGCATATTTTCTGGATTTCGTTTTTTGGCTTGGTCTTTAG